>JAADXW010000284.1:0-26936 GCA_023337975.1 Phytopythium ostracodes
ACGTCCCGCCAATACAACTTAAACCCGTCTGGTCCATCTAGGTTAAACTTTTTCTTATAAGAGAAAACGACGTCCTCCCAGTCCGTCTGGGTGACCATACGCTTGGCCCACGCTCGGCGTGCGGCGCGGTGGGCAGGTGTTAGGTCGAGAGTTCGCTCCATTTTCGTGTAAACTAGCCAGTCTACACGAGAAAGAAGCCGTCTCACGGTACATACGTCGCACGCGCAGTTGTACATGCCCTTCAACTGCGCGGCGGTGTACTTACCGGTGGCGGCGGCGCGCACGATCAGGCGCACCTCGTAGTCCGTAAGGGCTGCGGGACGCCCTGGCTTCTTGGTGATTGGGCCATCGCCTCCGTGAACGACGCCCCACACGCAGCTCGTCGACCGGCCCACCATGGCCGCCACCTCACCGAGCGAGAGCCCCGTCTCGCGAAGACCCTTGATGCGTCTGCACTTTTCGTCCTCCACAGCCGGACCCAGGCCCATTTCCAAAATGACCGCGTGTAAGCCACGTGGTCTATTCGTTTAACAAATTCCTATCATTCTGATAATATAGGTTTTTGTTTTGGGATCTGTTCTTTCGTTTTGTCCGCTTGCCAAGATCGGTTCTTTGTATGGGAGCCACCCGACAAATGGCGAATCAGCAGCTCTCGTCCTATGTCAGCCCTAAACTTAACTCTAAAGAGCAACATATCTAAACGGCACCCTCCAAAGTGCAGTGGTTGCCAAGATACGACACTTTTTAGGGCGTTCTTAAAGTTTTGTCCGGCACTTTACGTTGTTGACAGTGAACTGTCGTTTTCTATGCTGGCCCAGTATAATGTCTACCACAACGTTTTGGGTCAGTCCCGGGTCAATGTTGTTGAAGCGATACATCTTGAATACGGGCCGCCATCATGCAGAGCGCGCGCTTCCCTTTACGATCACCACGAGGGCGGCGCCTCCAAGGGCCAGCCGGAGAAACGCACGTCTCCTTTGTGCTGGCCATACTAACGCGGGCAAGAGCTCATGCAGTTCTCTAAAGCCGCTCTCCACGTCCGAGCGCCTGAGGTTTCCCCGTGATCGGCCTTTCCCGCCGAGAAAGGACGGACAACCGCCTACAAGACAAGAGCTTCCCGCGCCGAGAAAAGACCACCACCGCCAGCAACAGGAGAGCTCTTCACACGAGTCTTTTCTCCGCGACAGCCCGGGATCTGCCCACCGCCCTCCCGCATTATCCTACATCCCTCCCTCCCTCTCCAGCGCCGAGGGTAAGCTGGCCGTCAGCCAGCTCGGGCGCCGCGCTCTGTGTTGGCGAGGTGCACCGTCCATGTCGTCGAGGTGCAAGCGCATGACGACCGGCCGTGCTCTCGCACACGACACATGCTGCGAAGACACCGACGGCACGACATCGCCCCCGAGGCACACCACGAGCACTGTGATTGGTGTGCGGCACCGAGCGCTCGTGTGTGATTGGCAAGAGGCCAACGCCGTCCAGTGTGCATGTGAGATTCATTTAGTTTCTGTATAGGGCAAGAGCGGCACCCCATGGGGACAGATTGGTCGCCTCCGCAGCGACTCAATTAAGCTCTGATCAATCGATATCATTCTCCAATTCGCCTCCTCATTACTCTCCCCGGAGCCGGCGCCCTCCAGCCGCTGCCAAAGGTTGGTGGTCCGTGATAGTGTTGCTGACTGACGAGTGGGAGGTGACGCTGCGATTTATCGTTGTATACGTGATGTAGATCGCCGTGATGAGCGACGGCAGCATGTCGATGGCCGACGCAGACAAGTCCCGCCTCGGCCGACCGCAACCCCCCGAGATCGCGTGTTCGAACCACCAGCGCGCCACAACGCCGTATCAGCCATTGATCGGCAAAAGAGCGCCCGACGTCACTCAAGTAGCAGGTTAGCACGAAAAGAGCGCGACAATGCGCCACTCGAGAGCATCCAACAGCAAAAAAGGGATATAATAGCGCTTAGCGACACTCGAGAACGCCAGCTAGTAGTTTACGTGTGTACTCAGCGGCTGAGTATGCGCAACAGGCAGCAGCACCATCAGAAGTGCGCGCCGAGAACCAGCCCGCGCGGCAGGCACAAGGCCCAAAGCGATCCGCGACGCTGGCTCCAACGACGAGGATGGCGGTGACGACTACGCTGGCAACTTCATCAACGCCCGCGGCTCGTTCAGCGACGGCAGGAGGACGCGGGGCATCTAAACATGACGATCAAGGGTGGGTGAGTTCGTTCGAAGCGGTCCCGATGCGGCGTTAGACTAATATTGTGAATGGTGGGGTCATGGTGTATTGTTTCCTGGCAGCTTACAGGCGTCAAGAGAGACTGGAGCGCCTTCACGGGCGGCTCCGGTGATAACTAGTGCGAAGAGAGTGAGAGGAGGAAGAAGAACGTTCGACGCCACCCGGGGAAGCGAGCAAAGAGCTATAGCGAGAAAAGAGCGCTTCGGAGTGCCACTCGAGCGAGAAAAGAGCTTTGTGAAGCCACTCGAGAACGTCATTGTAACATTTGTGGAAAGCTAAGCGTCGTTGACGCTAGCTGTAGGTGATCTGGAGCCGGAGGGAGCCGTGAGCACGTCCACGGGCGACTCAAGCTTGCCGCCGGAGAGCTGCTCCGAAGGTAGAGCGCCTCCGACCGCAAATCGAGTGCGCCGGGCGTCAGCTCCGCTTCCTCATACGACAAGCGCGGCCAAGCAAGCGCGTCCAAGTGCTGACGATGATCGTCGGCGTGTCCACGAACTGCGTACGGTAAGGCCTTATGCAGACTTGTGTGTTGTGCATGCTGTTGCTTTGGAAGCGGATGTTGGTGCGTATTCTAATTGCAAACGCGTATGTGGATTGCGGATATCGGTTTTCCGATATCCGCAATCCAAAGTTCCTGTCCATGGCGCAGGTGTCAGTTCAAGTGCGAAAGGCCCGTCCGACGCTCAAGAATGGCGCGTTCACGAGCGGCTGGAGCGACTTGAGGGACCCAGTGATCCAACCAACATTCGCAGCGACCCGACAACACCACAAGCCTATCCAAGCAGGGCGTTCGCGAGTCTCTTCGATTGGCAATCAGCTGAAGAAGCAATCACATCGCACAGAGCGGGTCGGGACTACCACATACGACACGGCAATGGCCCCGACAACGACGCGAGACCGCAAACCATCACTTAAGCTCTCCTTCGTTTCGCTATGCGTACGTGGTGCCTAAACGCTGACGTTGCGCTCGATGTGTTCTTTTCTTGCTATAATATGCAGCACTTCGGCGGGCGGCAGCGGCGACACGAGGGCGTCCGAGACCGCCAGGTGCGGCAACAACGCGATGCAGAGCGCCCGAAGCGGCGTGAAGGCGTGTCGGAGCGCCAAGAGCGGCGCCAACATGTATCCGAGAGGCTGGAGCGGTGCCACTGTGCACCCCGGTCGAGTGTGGGGGCAGCAGGAGCGGTTCGCATGGCAGCAAGAGCCCCTCGAACGTCTCCGTTGCACTGATCAAGCTGCCCCAGCAGAAGTTGTTGTTGCTGATGGCCAAGAGGATTTCTCTGTGCAGGCATTTGATGCCTCTAACACGTACAAATTGGCCGTGAACAGGTACGTGGAAAGCGTAAGGCAACCTGCAGCGGTTGTCGGTACTTGGCGCCATACTCCAAGCCCGCCTAATGGCTGCGGTAGTGGCTGGTAAAAAAACTCTGGTCACAGGTTTCACGACAATTAGATAGGTTTAGGCCTTAGACGAAGTTGGTGCTGTAGTTGTCTCTTGGCGGCTTGGCTTCGATTTCGCTTGCTGACGCAGCAGACAGCGCGCCGGCACGCTTGATCTCCTGCTGCTGGTGCTGCTCCAAGATCTTCCTCCGCAGCGCCTCGTCGCTCTTGCGCGTCGCCAGCACCGACAAGTACACGGCGATGAACGTCAAGAGCACCGTGACGCTCGAGACCGCGGCCGACACGTACAAGGGCGGGCCGTAAGACCCGTCCGAGAAGGCGCCGCTGACGCTGCTGGTCGTCGACGTCGTGGCAACGGTGCACCTCGGCCCTTTCCACGCCGAGCCCGAGCACTCGCACCGGTTGTTCTTGCACGAGCCCGTCACGACGCCAGTGCTCGCGTTCGTCGCGATGGTGCAGTCGTCGTCCGACGCGCAGAAGCCCTTGCCCGCCACCTCCGTCCACGGATTGTCCGCGTCCGTG
The DNA here is from genome assembly GCA_023337975.1 of Phytopythium ostracodes. Taxonomy (NCBI): domain Eukaryota; phylum Oomycota; class Peronosporomycetes; order Pythiales; family Pythiaceae; genus Phytopythium; species Phytopythium ostracodes. The sequence continues at coordinate 4,163 of JAADXW010000284.1, forward strand.
TACTCGTCGATGTGGTCTTGGATCCACTGGGCCGTCGGATGCGTCGACGGGTCGCAGCCGATCGACATGTTGGACCCGCTCGACGTGTCCTGGTACAACCGGATGTAGTCGAGCTTGAGGTGCATGGGGAACGCGTCGCAGATCGCGTTGGCCGTCTCATCGGTGCCGTCGCCTCGGCACGGCCCGCCGGCATTGGGCGGCGTCGCACCCCACGAGCTCGACAGCGCCACGTTGACGATGAGGTACATGGGCTCCTCGATCATGATCTTCTTGGGGTTCATCTGGCCCGCGTCCTGCGGCGGGTTGACGATCGCGTCCGCCGGGATCTCGAAGATGGGCGTGCCTGCCAGCATCCACCGCACGTAGCCTTGGTCCCCGGTGACCCACTCGAGCTGGTACTTGAGCCAGCCCGTGTAGGCGCCGACGTGGATGGGCCAGTTGGACGAGATGGCGTCCATTTGGTACGCGAACTCGGCCGACTTGTCCGTCGACCCGGCAATGTCGTTACACCGCGAGTCCGAGTTGCCTGCGCTGCACAGGAGCGAGCCCATGTACGAGTTCTGCAGCGGGTAGCACGTGCCGTTCGAATTGATCCCCCACCTCTCCGTCGGCGAGCCGTCAATGAAGCCCAAGTCCGAGTGCACGTCGAACGACGCGGGGCACAGCGCGGTGGTGCACGCGTTCTCCGTGATGCCGCCATCGAGCGAGGCCTTGACAGTCTTGTACGACTGCACCTTGGAAGCATCACGCGCACAGAAGTTGTTAGCCGCGTACCGCAGGCCCTGGTACCACGATTTGTGCCCGCGCTTGGACTGGTAGACGGCCGTGGGCACGTCCACGTTGTTGGCGCCCTCGGTCACGCACGAGAACATGTAGATGCACGACGGGTTGGTGGCGTCGCCGATCTTGCGGAAGCTGTCGGGCATCCCGGGTCCGAGCTGGATGGACGACGAGATGAGCGTCCCACCGCCCTCCAAGACGTCGATCTCCGGCGCGCCGCGGCCCTGGTTGGGGTTCAGACCATGGCCGGGGCTGTCGTTGCATGCGCTGATGCGCTGGTTCTGCGAGTCGAACACCGTGTCGTTGCACTCGTTGTACGTGTACGGCCACATGCGCGCCGTGGACGCGCTGAAGATGGCGCGGCCGAGGTTGCCCATCATCCAGATCCCCGGCCACGTCGGGTAGTATTTGGACGACGTAGTGAGGCTGCTGTCCGTCCCGTTGGCCACGTCCGGGTTGCCCGACGCCTTGGAGACGGCGCCCGGGAGCTGCGCGCGCACCTCGACCGCGCCGCCCTGGAAGCAGAACTTGTTCCACGACTGCACCATGCCCGCGCGATAGAAGAAGGACACGTTCTGATACCCGGGCGGTGTCTTGTAGCCGTTCCAGACCGTCAGATGGATCTCGTCCTGGACCGCCGAGATCTGGAAGTAGCACGTGCCGTCGTCGTCGGCGTCGCACGCGGTCGTGGACATGTTGTGCGAGTACACTTCGAGGGCGGCGTTGACGCCATCGGGCTTCTCGACCGACGTCCAGAGATGGTCCTGCCCGGACTCGAAGCTGCGGTTGGGCGTGTTGAACTCGTCGCTCATGGTCAGCGCCCACACGTCCCCGCGCGACGACGTGTACGTCTGGACGTCATCGGGCGTCGCAGGGTCCACCCACGGCAGGATGCCCGACTTGGTCGCGTATATGATCTTCCCAAGCGCCGACGTAGCGCTGACAGTGACAGCAGCAACGACCAACGCCGTCGCCCGCAGCATTCGCCTGCCCATCGTGTGCTCAGATGCAGCAGCGGAGATGCAGACCCGGGGTCTACGCTGTCTCAGTCCTAGCAGTTCGAACCGGAAATGGACGGTGTCCGACGACGAGCAGCAACCACTGGGGTGGTGAGGGGATCCATCAACCCCAGAGACAACCTGGTTGATCTTCTCCTGACGCCTCGCGTCCCCATCTCAGCGCGGTGTACGTGTGGAGCTCGTCATGGAGCCGGAATGACACATCAAAAAATGCTTTTTGAATGTTGTATGCTATTGGAAAGGGTATTGAAGGTGAGAACCCAGCGCGAAGTTTTTCACTGGAGCGATCGAGATCAAGTATCGCAGGCCAATGGATGATGGAGCACGGAGACGATGGTCTCCAGCGCGCATCACCTTCAACGTCGTCCTGTCCCGAGGCCCCTCGCTCGCCTCTCAGCTTTCAGGCGTCGACACCGAGCGTACGCTTGCGGCCGTCAACACACAGACGAGTGCGAGCGACAAGGGGACCACAGACGCCCAAGTGATTTGGGCGTCTGTGTTGCACGTCACGCCGGCCGGACGTCTGGGACGTTGCTTCCAAGTTACCAAGGCATTGGCGACGCCAACGCCAACGCCTCCAGCTCACGACTTTGTCACGCGACGACGCCAGTCCACAAGGCACAAACGGGACGCGTCCACCGCCGGTGCTTACCCTCGTAGCTAACGGAGCGGTCGTCAGCCGTTGGACGCTGCTCACGCCACGAACAGCGCACCAGAGAAAACATGCGTAATCGGAGCCGTTAACTGCGTCTCTGCGGCCATCCACCGGACGAGGCAGCGCTGACGGCCGTGACTCACGGGCGAGGCTTACGGCCCAGAAGCCATGTCTTGTTAGTAAACCGTCGGCACGCGTCAGAAAGTGGCTGCGCCCGTGCTGTAGTACTCACTCCATCGCTATTGTCTCTATTCCACTCGCGCGCTAGTCCAGCGAGAGCCGATCGTTGGGGTCCTCCATGAGCTCCTCCTCGTCGATCTCGCTGTTGTTGCCTGCCGCTTCACTCCGTCCTGCTATCGTGTGCGCCTCCTCCTCCATCTCCTCCTGCTCCAGCTCCTTCACGCGCTGGCGCCACCCTCTCTCGACCTCTCGCTGCAGCTCCTCCTCTCGCTGCTGGTCGAGCTCGTCTTGCTCATAGAGCTCCAGCTCGAGCGCCGGTTCCAGTTCCAGCAGCAGCCGCCGCGGGGACGCCGGGTAGCAGCAGCTGCACTGGCCCTCGGGCCACGGGTGGAACGGATCGGCGGGCACTTGGTGGCAGTAGTGACGGTAGAAGGGCGTCTCGGCCTTGACCGGGTCTGCGACTGGCAGCCGGAAGTTCTCGTCGTCGCGCGCGATGGCCAGTGAGTGCCGGCGCAGCGTCTCAATGCTGCGGTCAATGGGGAACACCACGGTGTTGCCACCTCCGTGCGCACTTATCGCCGAAGACAGCGACAAGGACGCCAACGATGTCGGCGCGCGGGAGTTGTACTTGAGCCGCCACCGCGTCGACAAGCGCGCGCCGACGCGCTGCTGCAGGTAGAGCGACTGCGGGTAGAGCTGCGAGGGGCGCGTGATGACGCTGTTCATGCTGCTGTTCTTCTTGTGCAGCTTCTTCTTCTTGGCCTGCTTGCCGAGCTTCATGACGTGCGCGACCAGGAAGATCTTGGTCTCCTGCTGCGAGAAGGTCTGGCGCGCCTGCGCGTACGAGAAGTAGAAGACGCTCAGGCACGCGATGACTACGACGAACATGCTCACCTCGACCTCGCTGTGCTCCTGGAAGCCGCAGACGGACACAAAGCCCAGGACCCAGACGATAAGCGAGAAGACGGCGCCGGGCACGCCGAACGGGCTGCGGAACGAGCTGCTGCGAATGTTGGAGTAGTTGACGCGCAGCGCGATGTAGCCGACGCACTGGCTGGCGTAGCCGAGGAAGGCCGCGGCCATGCAGGTGTTGAACAGGTACTTGTCGATGTCCGGCACGAAGTACACGAGTAGGCAGATCATGTAGCTAAGCACCGAGCCGAAGATGACGGCGTTGTACGGCGTGTGGTACTTTGGGTGCGTGTGTGCCAGCTTGGGCGGCAGCAGCTTGGATGTCGCCATGGCGCTGATGAGCTTGCCGTAGCCCCACATGAAGCAGAAGGTGGTCGCGTACATTGCCGGGATGGAGAAGAGCGTCGCGACATCGGCGTTGACGTTAAAGAGCAGCTGGAAGCCGTTGTTGAAGGGCGCGAGCAGCTTGGAGACCTGGTAGAGCCCCGGCGGAGGAAGCGAGACCGTCACGAACAACACGACGATGCCCACGCAGAAGAGCACGATGATGCACGACACCTGCGCGAACGGGATCACCGTGCGCGGGCTGGCAACATCGTCGCTCGCGAGGCTCAGCGCCTCGACGCCCACGAAGAACCAGCACGCGAGCGGCATCGCGGCGATGAACCCGTGCAGGCCGCCAATGTATCGCAGTCGCGGGTCCACGTCGGCGTTGTTGGCAAAGTCCACGTCCCGGAACGACCCGACGCAGTAGAGCAGCACGAAGAAGAGCGAGAGCACGCCGATGAACAGGTTCCACCGCCAGAAGAGCTTGCCTCCGCGGCAATGGAACACGAGCGCGCTTGCGTAGAACACGAGCGCGAGCGCTGGCTGCGTGCCCGAGAGCACCGGCCCGACCTCCACGAGCATGTTGGTCAGCGACAGCACGGCCGTCGACACGTACGTGATGTACTCAAGCGCCTCGATGCAGCCGATGATGAAGCCGGCGTAGAAGCCGAGCGTGCAGCGCGAGAGGCCGTAGGCGCCGCCCGCAAAGGGCAACGCGCCCGTGATCTCGGACGTGCAGCAGCACAGCGTGATGTAGGCGAAGCCCACGACGAAGTAGGCGATCAGGAACGAGTACAGCCCGGCCTTGAGCCCCGAGTTCCAGCTGAAGTACTGCCCGCCGAAGCCGATGGCGATGCCCAGGAACCAAATGTCCCACTTGCCTGGCCGGAACACCGGTGCGGCCGCAGCGGTCCCGGGGCCGACCACGGCCGACGACTGCCGAGTCGGCGACGCTCCGATGGCCAACGGATGACCCATAAAGACGCTCGAGGTCGACGGCCGACCCGCCACGACCGACGCCGGCGACCGCAGCGTGTGGCGCGCCACCAGCCTGCCCGGGGAGGAGAACACCATGGCCTTGGGCGGTAGAGACACGTCGAGGGGCTTGCTGCTGACGATCGCCTGATATAGTGTCGATGCAGAATGAGCCTCGCCTCGACGCGCAGCTGGCGCTGTTCTCTCCGCGATACCGATCAGGAATAGCGCGGCGCCGTGTAGTTCCGTAACGTGCCGCGCTATTCTCGGGTGAGCCCTGCAAGCCTTGCTCGCAAGAATAGGAACCGGCATTCCCCGCCGCGCGTGTGAACAAAGGACCATTCTCGACGTAATGGAGCGTAGTTGTGATTGTTACGGGTCGTGATACCTGATGAAGACGCCACAGTCAAGGCACACGCACACACACCACTACCCTCGGGGTCAGCCAGCACTCACAGTAAGCTCCGAGACCGCAAAGGAAAGCCAAGAGAGTCTTCGTTCACTGCCGTTATCATGACGATCGCCCTCGCTCTGCGGAGCCAGCGGCTCGCTGCCCCGCCCGTCCAGCCCGCCCGTGGCCGCTGCGCCTAGTTGTAGACCATGTACTTGGGCGTGGACGAGAACTTCTTGTAGCCCTTGATGACTTTGTTGACCGACTCGAGAAAGTCCTTCTCGCTGACCGACTTGCGGCGCGCGCGGATAGCGAACATGCCGGCCTCGGTGCAGACGCTGCGCAGCTCGGCGCCCGTCGTGTTGGGGCACAGGCGGCCGATAAGCTCGAAGCGGATGCCGCGGTCGCAGTTCATGCTCTTGGCGTGGATCTTGAGGATCTGTGTCCGGCCCTCAAGCTCCGGCAGGTTGAACTCCACCTTGCGGTCCAGGCGGCCGGGGCGCATGAGCGCCGGGTCCAGCGTGTCGGGCCGGTTCGTGGCCATCAGCACCTTGATGTTGCCGCGCGGGTCGAACCCGTCCAGCTCCGTCACGATCTGCAGCATCGTGCGCTGCACCTCGTTGTCTGTGCCACCCTCCTCCTGGATACATCATTGAGGGACACAAGTCAGTTCACTCGCTACACTCTGCCACAACGTATCAATGACGACGGCCGTACCGAGCTAGAGCGGGCGCCGCCGATGGCGTCGACCTCGTCAAAGAAGACGATGCAGGCCTTCTTGGCGCGCGCCATGGTGAAGAGCTCGCGCACCATGCGCGCGCCCTCGCCGACGTACTTCTGCACGAGCTCGCTGCCGATGACGCGGATGAAGCAGGCATCCGTGCGGTTGGCGACGGCGCGCGCCGAGAGCGTCTTGCCCGTGCCCGGCGGGCCGTAGAGCAGCACACCCTTGGGCGGGTCGATGCCGAGGTTGACGAAGCGCTCGGGGTGCAGCAGCGGCAGCTCGACGACCTCGCGCAGCTTCTCGAGCGCGTCCCTGGCGCCGCCGACGTCGTCGTACGTCACGTCGGGTTTGTCCTCGACCGTCATGAGCGAGACCGTCGGGTCGATCTTGGGCGGCAGCGGGATCTGGATGGCGTACTTGGTGCGGTCCACGCCCACGCGCATGCCCTCCTCAATGTCCGTGGGCGCCACCTTCTCGCCCAGGCCCACCACGAACTTGGCGATTTGCTTGACGTTGATCATGTACTTGGCGTCCTCCTCGCCCGCGTTGATGATCTTGGTGCAGCGCGCCACCTGCAGCGGCTGTTCCTCTTGCATCATCTGCTTGTCGCTCACCAGGTCCCACTGGCTCGGCAGGCTCAGTCCCGTGTCGCTCTCCTTGATGCCCACCAAGTCGTTCACCGCCGTCTGCGCCTTCTTGATGTCCTCCTCCACCTGCTTGATCACGCGCGAGTAGGGGCCCAGTCCGTACGTCTTGAGCAGCGCGATGTCGCCCTCGTCCAGCACCGTCTCCGGGCCCGCCAGCAGGTCGTCCTGCTCCTCGTCGTAGGCCTTCGCGTTGCCCGTCTGGCACTCGCCCTTCGCCATCGTCGCTTGCCGCTTGGTACACACACAGCGATAGAAGGAAGAGATAGATCTATCGAGCCCCTGGACGGAGCGTTCCGATTCTTCTTCGCTTGTATCTTCCCCGACGAGGGGGAGGGTTTGCGACCGTAATACCGGTATTTCATCGGTGTTATCAATATTATGTAAAACCAGTACTTTACTCGGTATTATCGATATTGTACTTGGTATGCAACAGTACCGGTTGAACAAAACGATCGTTCGCGACGTTTCGTGCGTGGGTCATTCCAGGAGGAATAATGACACGCTGCTCCAACACTAGGACGTCGTCCATGGCGTCGCTTTCGAGCCCGTTGCTGCTTACAGTAGATGCCGACCCAACCCAACGTGCTGAAGACCGAGCTACTGACAGTGACCGCCAGCATAAGGGTTGATATCACAGGCCGACGACAACTTCGATGACAGTCGCATGGGCAGCAGAAGGCTTCGCATATTGAAGTTGCGCGGGCGACAAGCGCGCGTCGACCTGGCGAAGCGGCCGGCAACCTGGTCCGAGTGGTCGGCCGCACCAGCCGCTGACTTTGACCCATACAATGCGCCTGTTGGCTCCACGATGAGTTTTCTCCCCTGCACTGTAGTTCAATGTGGCAACCACACGAGGGATGGATATGGAGGAGATATCACCCAGACGACTAGCCATTCGCCGTCGTGACTTGACCTACGGGGCGGGACCCCGACCTTCGCTCGCGCTTTACGTGGCGTTAGCCGCCACGGGGGTCCATCACTCCTCCCGCTCCGTCATCACTCTAGCATATAATACATTGGATCCTTCAATGTATGTATTCACGGAGGTACCTTAGAAGCATTAAAATTAAGGTCCGCGTACACATTACCATTAATATCATCAGTAATATAAATTATAAGAGGTATTATATCTGAGCCCTCGGCGTGTTCTAATTGTGTGTGTTTCGCTTTTGGTGTGGCGAAGAAGAAAAAAGAAACAGCGCGAACGCAAACAGCAAAGCGGCTCGGGACCGAGAGAGCAGATCCACCAGCGGACGCGAGTCCTTGGATAGAACCGCGCAGGCCGTCGACCGTCTCCGCTCGTGGACGCGGCCGGAACGAGGAGCAGCAGCATGGAGGACGCGGGGCTGGACCGCAAGATCGTGATCCTTGGGCCGACGGACGTGGGCAAGACGTCCATCACGATGCGCTACTGTCACGGCAGCTTCTCTACACCGACGTCAGCCACGATCGGCGCGTCCTTCCTACAGAAGCGCGTGATCGTGGGCGACGACGCGCGCCGCAAGATGACGCTGCAGATCTGGGACACGGCCGGCCAGGAGCGCTTCCGCTCCATGGCTCCCATGTACTACCGCAACGCCAAGGCGGCCATCCTCGTGTTCGACCTCACGAGCGAGGCCACGTTCGAGAAGGTCAAGGAGTGGCTGCGCGACCTGCAGAGCCACGTGGGGGACGACATCGTGCTGGCCGTGGTGGGCAACAAGAGCGACTGCGCGTCGTCGTTCGACTTCGCGCAGGCGCAGCGCTTCGCCGAGCAGATCGGCGCGCTGGTGTTCCGCACGAGCGCCAAGACGGGCGACGGCGTGCAGACGCTCTTCGAGAGCCTCGCGGTCGAGTTGCTCAAGAAGCACGAGCAGGAGCAGCGGACGCGCGGCCGCGAGCACTCGCTCTCCGGCTCGGGCTACGGCGCGCAGAGCCCCGTCATCCTGGGAAGGAACGGCGCCGCCGGGTCCAGCGCCAAGAACAGCAAAGGCGGCTGCTGCTAGCCGAGGAGCGAGAAGGGAGGAGTGAGTGAGGGAGGGAAGGCGGCGGCATTGGCGTCGATGCATCAGCGACGCATTTTAATTTGATTTTTCATAGAAACAGGTGAACCCCCGCCTGCGAAGTTTCAACACGACACGAAGAGATTCCTAGCGCAGGAGCAAGAGCGAGAGGCATTTTTATCTAAGGAGAGGCGGCGTATCATTTCAGGACGAGCAGGAGCAGCGCCGCCTCGTTAGAAAACGAACAGGGCACAGGTGACGCTGACGACGTCACCGCCAATCATCACACACTGGCCATCACTTGGACTACACCATGCCGCCACCGAGCAGTTCGTGTTCCTTCCTCTCACCTCCTTTCCATTCTCGACTTGTGGTCGGTGGCTTGTGGCCACCACACAACGATGAGCACCTCCAGCAGCATTCACAGACAGACCAACAGACCCAAAACAGACAGAGCAAACCCATGGACAGTGCAAACGCGACGAAACGCACGAATTTCTGCCAGCTCTGCTTCATTTTTCTCGTCCTTGTTCTTGCTGCTGCCGCGGCTGCTACGTCTAGCACTGACAGCTCTTTCAAGCCGCGCGCGCCCGTTGCCGCCGCCGCTGCAGTCGTCGAGTCTTCTCGCAACCCAAAAGAAGCGTCACGCCATTTCCCGCCGACCGACCGACCGTGCTCGTCGCCTCCGCTCGCTCGTTCGGGTCCTCGCGTCGCGGTTGTCGGGCCGGCGGATCGAACCGAGTGGACGTCTTACTGGCTCGTGTTAACTAATAGCGAGTTGATCTTGTCGACCTTGGTGGCGAGCGACAGGTCAATGAAGTAGTTGCCGATCTGCACCTTGAGGCCGCCCAGGATCTCTGGGTCGACGACCGTCTCGAGCAGCAGCGTCTCACCCTTCTCGATGCGGGCGCCGAGCGCCTTCTTGACCTGGTCGAGTTGCGCCTTGCTCAGCGGGTCGGCCGACGTCACCTTAGCGTGAACCTCGCCGCGGTAAGCGCTCATGAGCTGCTTGTACGAGCCGATGACGCCGAGCGCGTCCGGTAGGCGGCCGTTCTCGGCGAGCACCTCGAACAGGCCGGCCACGGGCTTGGAGAACTTGGCCTGCTCCATGACCTTCGAGATGTCCTCCTTCTTGGACGCGCGCGGGACCGTGGGGTCCTTGAGGAACATGGCGAAGTTGGGCTCCTTGTGGATGGTCTCCTCGATGGTGGCCAGCTCCTTCTCGACCGCCTCCAGCACGTTCTGCTTGGACGCCACCGAGTACAGCGCGTTCGCGTAGCGAGCGTGCAGGCCGAAGAGCTGCAGCTTGGGCTGCGCCATCTGGCCGAACCCGCCGATCTCCTCCGCCTCCTTGCCCGCCGCAGCGGCCGCGAAGCCGCGCGCAGCCGCCGGGGCCGCCGCCACACGGCGCGCCGAGTTCTTGATCGTCGCCGACAGCATCTATCAAATCAGTCACAACACAGGCTCTAGGTCAGTTGAAAAGCCCGCACCGTCGCCAATTTCACCGCAGGAACCCCCGCCGCACGCCCATGCGCCTCACAGACGCGTCGGAGCGTCGGCAGAGCCTCCACGTGTCCCGCCAGACCCGCGCGACACCTCACCTTTAACTTCTCCGGTTGTGTGGAGCTGCTCGAGTGCCCGGCACGCGCCGCCTTCGCCGCCGGCCTTCCCCCCCCGTTCATCCAGAGCCTCACGCCCGCCCAAATGAGGTTTTACTCGCTTTTAACAAGGTTATTTACACGCAAAACTTATACCTTTTGATATCGCATACGATACGATAAACAATGAAAAATACACTACTTCTTGGAGGTTTTAACGCCGCCCTGGAGCTGCTGGAGCTTGACTAACATGGGCAGCGTCGCGCCGTCGTCACCTTCACTGCCTTCGCCGCCTTCCTGTTGCTCTTCTTGCGCCCCCAGGATCTGCTCCTCCTCCACGTGGCGACCGCGGTCCGCACCCCAGCGCACGGGCACGTGGTCCAGCACCAGGCCGCCGCTGGGCACGGCCGCCTGCAGGCTCCACTTGTCCTCGAAGCGGTTGAACGACCGCAGCCGCGCGTCCAGCGCCAGCGACCGGTGCGTGAACACGGGCGGCGCCGCTGCGTCGTCCTCCTCCACTACCGACGCGTCTCCTCCTCCTCCCTGCGCGTCCGTCTTCTGCCGCTTCTTGCGGCGGCTGGAGGCGCGCAGGCCGGCCGCAAGCTCCGCGCGCACGGCCTCGTCGAACAGCGCGAACGCCGCGTCGCCGTCGATGGCGGCGGCGTTCTCGCCGCCAGCCGCTTCGATCTCGCGCAGCGCGTCGGCCAGCGCGCGGCCCAGCAGCGTCTGCCGGTACCCGTCCATCGTTCGGTCACAGTGCGGTGTCTTATGTAATCAACGTGGGGTCGGGCCGCAGCAATGAAGAATGCGGGACGTACGTCCGACCGACTGACCGACCGTTCCTCCAACCTGCCGACTTGCTAGTGACTGCGACACTACTACTATACCTCCCCAGTCTATCCCTGAGACGTCCTTTGCGCCGCCGCTTGGGCCGGCAAACGTGAACACCAAGAGCGAAAACGGGGAGGAAAATCTAGAAACGCGGGGCGAAATTTTGCTCGGCGCTCCGGTCACGATGGGATCCGCCGCGCTCCGGCGCCAAAAAGCGCTTTTTCACGTCGCCACCGGCGTCCACAGGCAACCAAGTATGTTGGCAGTCGCCACTACATAATAGCGCGCCATCAACTTTGCCGCCCTGAAAAAGTAGTTTGCGCTCCCCACTTCCCGAAGTGGATTGGTATGCAGCTGTCGACACAACGCCACTCTTTCGAGAGAGTGCTACAGTCATTAAAGCGGACGAATGTATACTAAAACGAAGGAGACTCGTATTAAAACAGCATACGGTACTCCCATTTCGCACTTTAACGGAGCGTCGCCATGGCGCCAATCAGTCGCGACGAGCGCCAATTCCCGAGCCCGAAGCATCCAAAGCTGACGCCTTCGCGAGCACTGGAGCGCCGTTGCTGCCACTGCTACCGCCGCTGCCGCTGTCGCTGCCGCTGCCAGCTGACCGCCCAGATCTTGCAGACTTAAAGACGCGACGCAGCACAAGCCGACGGCCATGGCGATCCGCGAGGAGCGCGACTTCCTGAGCGAGAACGAGCGCCAGTTCCTCTTCGACTGCCTGCACGATGCGCCGCACGTGCGCGCCGACGGCCGCGAGCTCATGCAGCAGCGCAAGGTGTGCCCGCTCGCCGGCAATATCGCGTTCCAGACCGTCTAGTTGACCGTATCGTCCTCTTTTGCCCCTCGTACGCGCAGATCCGCGTGCAGTTCCGGCGCAACGAGCACCAGAGCCAGGCGGAGGTGCAGCTCGGCCGCACCCGGTGAGTTGTAGTAGCAGCACGTACAGCGGCCTGGCTGCGGGTGTCTAATGCGCATCTCCACCTCTTGTCCGCAGCGTGATCGGCAACGTGCACGGCGAGATCGTGCCACCGTTCCCGGACCGGCCGACTGAGGGCTTCCTGCAGTTCAACGTGGAGCTGTCGCCAATGGCCTCGCAGAACTTCGAGGTAGGCCGCCCGTCGCCGACGGCGGTGGAGCTTGCGCGCATCGTGGAGCGCGGCATCCGCGAGTGCCGCGCGCTAGACACGGAGGCACTGGCGATCGTCGCGGGCGAGAAGGTCTGGGCCATCACGTGCACCGTGCACGTGGTGGACCACGGTGGCAACCTCATCGACTGCGTGTCGCTCGCCGCCATCGCCGCGCTCATGCACTACCGCCGCCCCGAAGTCGCCGTGGGCAGCAGCCCGACCAGCTCGAGCAGCGCAACCGTCTACAGCATGGACGACCACGCGGCCGTGCCGCTGAGCCTGCATCACATCCCCATCTCCATTTCCTTCTGCTTCATCCAGCCCAAGGCCGCCGCCGCGACGGGCGCCAATGGCGAGGCCGCCAGCGCAGCCAACGGGACTGAGCCCGTTATCTTCATGGACCCGACGGACCGCGAGGAGCGCATCACGGACGGACGCATGACGTTCACGTTCAACTCGTTCCGCGAGCTGTGCGCCGTGCACAAGATCGGTGGCGCCGCCGTCTCGACGACCGACGTGCTGCGCTGCGCCAACGTGGCGGTCGCGCGCGTGCAGGAGCTGACCGAGTTCCTCAAGGCCGAGGCTGAGAAGGCCGACGAGGAGGCCATCCAGAAGCGCCGCGCCATGCTGCGCGGCCGCAACTTCGCCGACGTGTCGTCGCTGACGACCGCGGACACCAAGGCGGCGCGCACGGAGGTGGACCTGGGCGCCATGACGGACTTTGACACGCTGCACGCGCCCATCGCGCTGCGTGACGACCCCACGCGCGAGGAGACGGACGCTAAGGTCTCGTCGATGGCCCAGCTGCTCGAGTCGCTCGAGTCGGCCGCCGACATGGCTGCCACCGAGACTGCGGCTCCCAGCGAGGCTACCACGTCCGGTGCGTTCAATGACGAGCTCAGACTGAGGCCACGATATCGCTCACTCACGCTTGATCTTGTTGCATCTCTTCACCGGCAGGGCTAGAGCTGAGCGCGCAGGCGCGTGAGGAGTTCGAGAAGCTGACGGCGAGTCTGGGCGGCAGCGTGCGCGCGCTTGTTGGCGGGAAGGCGACCAAACAAGACACCAAAGCGGTGGCTTCTAACGGCAGCTTCACCAGAACACGGCAGCAGCAGAAGAAGGCCGGCAGCGACAGCGACAGCGAGGAGGAGAGCGTCGTCGTGCAGAGCGAGTTCGTGGGCAAGAGCAAGCCGACGGACGCGGCGCCCATCAAGAAGGCGGCAGCCAAGAAGGGCAAGAAGAAGCAGGTCGAGTCCAGTGACGACGACGACGAAGAGGAGGACCTGAGCGCCGCCGTCAAGCGCAAAGCGCGCAAGTGAGCTGGAGCGAGCGAGCAGAGCCAACCAGCGACGTCGAGGTGATCGAGTGGTGTGAATATATAGAGACCGGATCCACGCGCGCGTGCTGTGCTTGGTTGTTGTGTTCTATTGCCAGGCGACGCGACGGTTGCTGCGGGCGCTATTTTGGCGGCGAACCAGTTGATCAGGTAAGTCGCCTGCTGTTTGTTGTCTCTTGTTGCTCAGGGGATCAGCAGCGACAATGGCGGCAGCGACGGGAGACGCTGGGCCAACGCCCAGACGCGTCAAGGTCTGCGTGCGAGTGCGGCCTGCAAGCGTGCGGCCCAACGAGGAGCCGGAGCGGCCCGAGTCCGGCAGCGCCGTCGTCATCAGCCCGCAGGAGCAGGTACGCGCGAGCCTTCGCTGTGTTTGTCGGGTATCCCGCCCAACTCGTCGATTGACGTAACCACCACACCTGCGACGGCCAAGTCGATCAGCGTGACAACCAACACGTTGACAGGCGCCGGCGCGTGCTTCCGCGTCGACCAGGTGCTGGACCAGCGCGTGGACCAGGCGGGCGTGTTCCGCGCGGCGGCGGCGGACGTGGTGGATGGCGTCATGCGCGGCTACAACGGCACGGTGCTCGCCTACGGGCAAACGGGCGCGGGCAAGACGTACACCATGTCGGGCGGCGGCGCGCGACGGTTCGAGGACCGCGGCCTGTGCGCCCGCGCGCTCGCGCAAGTGTTCGCCACCGTGCAGCGCGAGACGAGCGCCAGTCAGATGGCGTACACGGTTCGCGTGTCGTACGTCGAGGTGTACAACGAGCACTTGGTGGATCTGCTGGTGGAATCCGCGATCGACGGCGCCCCTCGGCCTTCGGGGCATAACGCGACGGCGTCTTCGTTCGGACACACCAACAGCGGCAACAACGGACGGGAGGAGCTCGTGATCCAGGAGAACCGGCGCGGCCAGACGTTCATCAAGGGACTCACGCGGCCGACGGTGACGAGCGAGGAGCAGGCGCTCGAGCTGCTCTTCCGCGGGGACACGAACCGCTCGATCGCCGAGCACTGCCTCAACGCCGCGTCCACGCGCTCGCACTGCATCTTGACCGTGTACGTCGAGAAGCGGCGCTGCGTCGTGTCGGCGTTCCCCGAGGAGGAGGACGAGGACGAGGAGGTCGAGACGGACAGCAGCAACCAGAAAGCAGCCGAGGCCGACGCCGCCGCCGACGCTGACGTGGTCGTGTACAGCAAGCTGAACCTGGTGGACCTGGCCGGCTCGGAGCGCATGAAGAAGACGCACACGGCGGGCAGCACGCTGCGCGAGGCGCTGCACATCAACAAGTCGCTGACGTTCCTGGAGCAGGTGGTGCTGGCGCTGGGCGACAAGAAGCGGCAGCACGTGCCGTTCCGCCAGTCGACGCTCACTAATCTGCTCAAGGACTCGCTGGGCGGCAACTGCCGCACGGTACTCGTCGCGTGCGTCTGGCCCGCCGCCGCGCACGCGGACCAGACGACCGCCACGCTGCGCTTCGCCACACGGATGATGCGCGTCAAGACGCTGCCCGTGGTCAACGTGGCGGCTCTCAACTTGGGCGTGAGTGGCAGTGGGGGTGGCGGCCGGCTCGCGAGCGAGGAGCGAGAGCGGTACAAGGCCGAGATCCGGCAGCTCCGAGCTGAACTCGCCATGTACGACGCGCTGCATGGCCTGGCGACGAGCAGCAGCGACAAGGAGACCAAGGCGCGGCTGGAGCGAGAGAGCCTCGAGCAGGTGCACGCGTATCTGAGCGACGCCGCAGCGTCTCCGCCCGTCAAGAGCCTGCGACAGGTGGCGGCGCTGCTGGAGGCCTTCCGCTCGGTCTGCGTGATGAACATGCAGCAGCAAGGACCGGGGCCAAACGAGGACGACCGCGAGGAGGAAGAAGAAGAAGACGCGAGGACGGCGGCGTCTCGAAGCAGCGCCAGTCGAGGCATCGCTGACAGCGGAGCGAGCGGCCGGCTGCCCGCCATCACTGCTCAACGCAGCGCGAGCAAGCTGGTGACGCAGCTCCGCGCCATTCGCGGCCACACGCCGCCGTCAACCGTTGCAACAACAAGCAGCAGCCGGACGCTGCCGCTGATCGGCCAGTCGCCCCGCACGGCGGCCGGGAACCAGGCCGAGGACAGAGAGGACGCCAAGACGAGCGCAGTGACCGTGCTCCCGCTCGTGACCTCGCGTGGATCATCAGACACGCCGTCCCAACGATCAGCCGAGAGCGAGAAGGAGCTGTTCGAGCGGTTCCGCGCGGCGGCGCCGACGCCCGAGGCCGTGCGGGACGTGGATGCGGCCAAGCAGAACCTGCGGGTGGCGCGGAAGGAGTGCGCAGAGATCACGCAGGACGTCAACCGCGTCAAGTTGTACGTATTCTCATTGAAGTTGTCGAGGGGAGGGGATTTGCCACCCGTCCGTCCGTGCCCGTGTCTATGTTGTTCGCCCACGCGGCATGACTCGGAGGATGGGTCGTGAGTCAAGCATCCATGACGCGGGCCGCGTGGGTGGGCCGCCTCGGGTGGACGGGCGGCCGTGTGAAACCCTAATCTGACTGACCATGGTTTGTATTGCTCACAGGGAGATCGACGCGCTGGCGGTGCAACTTCAAGCTCTGCGACGCTCCGGTGGCGGAGACGGCGGCCAGGAAGAAGAAGAAGTAGACGCGTCTACGTCCGCGGCGGCGCTTCTGACGCAACTCAAAGACGCAAAGAAACGCTACAGGGACCGGTACGACAAGTTCCAGGAGAAGCGCGCCGAGGTGCAGTACCTGGGTAGAATCAAGGAGCAAGTGCTGCAGCGCATGGCCGCCGACTTCCAGCAGTGGCGGCTCGCCCAGAGCGTGGGTGGAGGTAATATACAAGAGTGAATCAATATCAGTGCGGTCGGACCCCTCGTGGTGCTCGTGGACGTTGCATTGTGTGCAGCAGATTGCATGCTTTGGCTAGTCCATCGTGGTCGGGACGTTGGACGGCTGCAGACCTTGCAAAGGCGAGTTTGAGACGGCCGCAGGACCCTCCAGGAGCTTTACTTGACCAGTCAGGGGCGGGCTCGAATGCGTCGCGCGGGGGTTGTTATATCGTAAGCGCGGCGACAGAGAAGCCACACGGGTCTTTCGACCTCGGCGTTAAAGCCAAGCGGCGCCCACCCGACGTCCTTGAGGTTGCCGAAGTGATTGACATTTACGTCAAGGCATCGGCGGGTCCGCAGCACGTCCGGGTCGCTGCTGCTTTCTTTAATCTCCAGCTGGACTGGATCGGATCCAGTGGGCGTCGTTGCACTTGTGTGGCGTGTGTCTTTACATTCCCAGACGATTACTGGCCGCCGGCCCGTCGGCTGCCTCTCGGTCAACAAGTTGTGAACAACTGAAGCAAGTCGGCCTGCACTGCCAACGTCCAGCCAACGTCCTCCATCCGAACGTGAGTGCGCACGACGGATTGACGGGTCCGACGACGGCATCCAGAGCTTGGGGCCCACTCTATCGCCCGTGATCGGCACGGGGGCCGCAAGTCATCGATCGGGTCCCATTGTCAAGCCAGTCGTAACCAACACAGCGTTCCGGCAGTGTTGCGGTCTGCTATTATAATATGCATAATACACACGCAGTCCCGCGTAACATGTCCCGTCGTGGGTTCCGTGCCAAGCTGGACACTTCAAGCGATGCTAGTGACGGCGGTGGCGATGGCGGCGCGTGTTTGACTTGGTTAAAGTATGGGAGGACAGCAAATCTCCCTCCCTCCGCTCGTGAATCATGAGTCGTGATAGACACGGGGCCACAAAGTTGTCTTTTTGATTCGAAAAAAAAAGTGGCCGACGCACGTTGAAGTGCCGCATTTTGACACCTTTTTCGGTAAAAACAATCAAATACCGAAGCGGAGGATGCGGGGACGACCGTATTACAATATAAGCCGGTGGGACCCGACATGCGTCGTGGGCAAATTCACGCTGGCGATCGCCATGGACTGGTTTACGGATACTGTACGGGCGAGGAGATGTCGCCCCACTTCGACGCCACGACTGGCCGCCACGGCGCCTCGGTGTCCTGGCGGGAAGCGGGGGCGTTGCACGCGCGAAAAGACACGCACCATGAGGCAGAAGATGAGACGAAGGCGCGGTCTTTCTCTGGCGCGGCGCGGGGCGATTTTAACACGCCGATGGCGTAGCCGAATATTGGTTGTGGCTGGCTGCTAGGCCGCGCGACTTTGTCCCCCCACGTTTTAGATTTGCGCTTTTTGTTCCTTTTTCGACTGTTCTGTAAGATATACCACGTCAAATCGTCTGCTTTTTGAGGATAATCGGGAAATCCATTATAAACAAATTTGTTTTACATTCTTTGGTCGATTATAGATAGAGTGGGTGAGGTCACTAGTGACTTGTCTTCTGGTCCGGCCGCAGAGCCACGCAACAACATAAGTGTAGCGTTTCACGCGGGCGTTCAAGCCTCATTAACACGCTTGCTCGCGGTCCCCGAGCCCTGCGGCGGCGCGTTTATATATTCCGACAAATGACTTGCGCCCACTATGGCCCGCAATACTAGACGCCGCGGAATAATGACGGGTGCAGACGCCACTTGAATTTCGCACTGACGCCGCCCAAATTCCGCTTAAATACGAGTAAAAAGCATGCGACCGGACCACCAACGCCAGCCAGGGAGCTGACTGAGCCATGCTATACTAAAGGGTAGGGGGCCTCATTCCTGCGGACCAAGCTGATGGTGAAAGCTCGCCGGTCTCATCCCTCTTAAACACCTTAAACACCTTAAACACCTTAAACACGTGACACAATCCGTTCGCGAGGGGTTTCGAAACGAAACGTTGTGTTCTCGTTAGATTCGCCTTGACGGTTTTTGTTTTGTAAACAAACCAACCAATCCACCTTCGAGCCGTATTTAACAGTGGCGACCGCTGTTAAAATGGAGTATCGTTTAACCTAATTGGTGCTAATGTCCTCTAATAGCATATATATCTCTGTCGAGTGATGGTGTTCGGAACGCGATGAGACCTTTATTAGCCTGTATAAATGCATAGTTTAGAAGCATGATTGAATTGAGATATCAAAATGGAAAGGGGTTTCGAAGTGACCGGATGGACTGCGCAGGTTGTAAAACGCCCTCTCTCCCCAATTCAACTAAAGATCCAGTGAAGTTTTTTAACGAAACTGCACTTGCAGACATGCAAGCAACGAGAAAAGCTCACGCGTTTTGCACGACCTTCAAGTTGGCGGCGGGCCTATGCGATCGGAGCCTAACACGCCCGCTGCTTCAGGACAGTATAGAGAAGCAGGGGCATTCGGTAACCCCCTGGAAACAAAAAGCCGAGGCATAGATCCCGCGTCCGGCTGCTAAAAATACCGCTCTCCAAGTGACTGAATCGTCTGGCCGCCGGGCGAGCATCCGCGCCAAATTCTCTTCGAAAAAGAAATCAACGCTTTGTTTATACCTTCGTCTTGGTTCCAAAATAGACTCGCGCGCACTATACTCGCCCGGCGGGTGGGTGTTTGAGGGCGGGGCTCCGTGTCTTTGCGTAAATGAAAAAAGACGACAGCACAAAAACATACAAACCGTTGTTATAAATCCAGAGCAACGCAGGTATATACCTTGTATCAGTACTTTCTCGCGTAAAATTAGGCGGCTAAGGCGCTAAACATACTGATTCCAGTGATCTTGTGTCAAGTCGTGGATTAACAGCAGCCGTGAAGCACACGCGGGTAGGGTTCCTATCGTATAAAGAAAGTAATGGAGCTCGTCCTCTTTTTCCATTCCAATTATAATTTTTTAACACCTCGGAACGACAAGGTACTGGTTCTGAGAAGTGCGAAGATGCGCCGGCCGGCGGCGCGCGGCGATGCATTTC
Source organism: Phytopythium ostracodes (assembly GCA_023337975.1). Taxonomy (NCBI): domain Eukaryota; phylum Oomycota; class Peronosporomycetes; order Pythiales; family Pythiaceae; genus Phytopythium; species Phytopythium ostracodes. The sequence goes on from JAADXW010000284.1 coordinate 23,488, forward strand.
TTTGCCACAGGCGCCGGCGCCGCGCGCCTGTGGCGCCTGTGGCGCCATGAACCAGACACCACCCATACAAAACCCGAGGTAAACGCGCAAAGCATAGGGGCTTCTCACCAACGACGGGCTCCCTGACAGTGAGCGTGCGCGTCGCCCTCATTTGCTATTCCATCAGTATCACCGAGCGCCGTACAGTACCAGAAGACCCAGACCGATCGAGCCGCTGGCCGCATCCCGGCGCTCATTTCCCAACTCTTCTCCTCCGACACCAACTACTACCGTAGCCTCTCCGGTTCCAATGGCGACCATGACGGTGCTCCCGAGCTTCCAGGTCTTCCTGCAGAGCGCCACGGGCTCTCACTCACCGGCGGCGGCCGCCTCGGCCTCCTCCTCGTCGGCCTCGCCCACGTTCTACTACCACCACCAGCAGCAGCAGCACTTCCAGTCGCTGTCGCCGACGTCGTGGGTGGACGCGGCGGACCGGCTGTACGCGCACGTGTCGTCGCCGTCGCCAACCTCGTCCTCGTCCGAGGAGGACGACGAGATGGACGGTCGCTTCGGCGGCATCCGCCCTCGCGCACGCAGCGACGGCTACAAGCGCCGGCTGGCCGTGCTCGGCAGCGACGCGTGCTCGTCGCCCACCTGCGTGCTGCCCAGCCTCGAACGCAGCGCGTCGGCCGAGATGGGCCCCGCCGCCAAGCGCCAAAAGAAGAAGTACCTTAAGGAGCGCGAGCGCTGCGAGATCGTACGCCGCGTGCGCGCCGGCGAGAAGCAGGCGCACCTGGCCAAGGAGTTCGGCGTCTCGCGCGCCGCGGTGTGCTACCTGCTCAAGCACCAGATGGAGATCCTGCGTCGGTCGTCCGAGCGCCTGTGAGGATCCGTCCGTCGATCTACTCCCGAGCCTATTGAGGCGTTTTTGTTGTGTAGCGCCCCCCCACCCCACCTCACCCCACCCACTCCACCCTCCGGCCCAAGGCGGACCGACATGGAGGACGACCATAGTGCATCGATAGTTTTCTTCTTTTCTTTTATTTTATTTTCCTATCGCCAGGATAGGACGCTAGCTAGGATAACGCGGTAGGTCCGATTAGAGAGAGCGAACGCCGCCCGAACGAACATAACGGTAACACCGAACGAAGGCCACGCCACTGCTTGATACCCATGTCTTGCCCATTTATTTTCGGACCTCAATTCTGTACTCACCGCCTTGTAGAGTCATTGCTCATCACGTTGGCTCGCTTGTTGTTGTTGTTGTTGTTGTTGTTGTTGTTGTTAATCATTATCATGGTCGCTGCCGGCGGTCTGGTGTCGTTGGGTCGATGAACGACATCATTGATCAGGCGGGATTTGAGATTACACTTGGATACACTATGCCGGTCACCTTGCGACGCATCGTTTGTACACCCAACGCGCGCCGCGAACCTTGCCCGATTGCACGCTGATCGATCGTCAACGCCAACGACGCGCCAGTCGGAACGCATGGAGGGAGGATGAGGGCCGTAAAGAGCGTGGCATGGGTCGGAGCCTCCCTCCACGTCGATCTAAAGTATTGAGCGTGCATAAGAGTGGAGTCAATTCACATAACCTTTGGTATTTTATATTATGGATTATTATAGTCAAAATAAAATTATATGAAGTATGATTTGTGGAATAATGCCCTCTTGAATATGCTCGATGAGGCGGCGCTCTTATGCGCGCTCTATACTGTACACTACAAACGCTTACCTGGGAGCCATCGATCGCACTTGCAGGACCAGCGCTTGCGCCACGTGCATGGCTTTACCGCGCGGGGGACCTTCACTGAGACAGTGGCGAGAGGAGATTGTGGGTAAGGAACCGGAGGCTGTCAAGAGGGTCCACGCTTGCGGTTGATACCACGACGAGTGCCTACAGTAGAGAGTGCACCGTAAGTGTACAATTCCCAGTCTGTCAGTCGGCCGTCTGGTCGGCGGGCCGGCGGTCGGATGACTCGGACGGACGTTCCGAGTCAACCAGGAAGGAACCTGTGTTGGGTGTATACCACGTAAAGTCAATGCACTGATTTACGTACCGCAAGTGATACAGGGTAGAGCGCGCATAAGGGGTTCTGCCAGTTTCGTGCATCTCCCACCGACCACATTTTTAAATCTTTATAGCTCTGCAACGAAATAACTTGTTGCGAAAGCAAAACTACCAGAGGAAAGCGCAGCATCTGTTCTAACTTTTAGGCGTCGTTCGATTAAATTTTAGGAGAGCAGCGAGTTGTCATGGCCAACGCTGTTCGGGATATTGGTTTGAGCTCACGACCAGTTTGGTGCACGAGATAGATTTGCTGTTTGTATAGATTTCAAATCGTAAGAGCTGTTTTAGGTGCCGCCAAAATCATTCTATTATTTAATATTTAGTTTGCATAATTATGTTTCGTAATCTATTATTTTACACGGGCTACATGCTGAAATAAAGTACTCAGAGGTAGCTTTTAGCTATGATTTAAGCTACGTTTTATTCATAATTGAAGTATCATAACCGTGTGCAAATGCAATGACCGACTAGCGCTGCCATAGCTTAGTGATAAAGCCCCTGATTCACAACCAGGAGGTCGGTGCTTCGATGCTGTCTGACAGCATTCACCCAAATCTCAAACTTACTGTTGAAATTCAGTCATTCGCATGTACTGGCCCGCATATGACTGCTAACGCGACCGCCCGCGCCGCAAGTGTGAACTGATTGACCACCAGTATGCTAAGTACATGAGTGGGGTTCCCTTTCTGATATAGACTCGAGACCAGTGGGTCTCTACAATCGAACGTCACAGCGGACCCAGGCATACAGAGGGATATCGTATCACAAACATTTCGATTCCTGTTGACCGCCAACAGCGTCTGACAAAGCGCTACACTACCACTTCCATCATCTGCGTCATGAGCGGCTTCTTCCCTTTGGTCTTCGACTTGCTCTTGTTCTTCTGCGGCTTTGCCGTCTCGAGAAGCGCCTCGCGCGTCAGCAGGCGACCGTTGACTGACACCGTCTTGTGCACTCTCTTGCTCGGTGATGGGAGCACGAGGACGTCCTGCTGTACGATGTCCTTGATCTTCAGCCACGCTGCAGCCTTCATCTATCTGGGGGCACCGCTGCGCAAGAAGTCGTTGACACTCTCGCCCATCTTGGGCTTCGACAGAGGGAAAAGCCCGCACCCCTTGAAGCCAGACACGACGTTGCGCTCGAAGCTGCATGTTGTCCACGCATCGCACGCCATCTTGATCGCGCCTTGCTTGCTGATCGAATGGGGACCGGTCTCGCCGATGTAGATCTCGCACAGCCGCCGAAGTCGTGCCTTTATTGACGAGAATACCGCAACGTCCAGAGGCTGGAGGAGGTGGGTAGCATTGGCTGGCAGTAGCGAAAGCAACACGCCCAGTCGTTCAGCCGCCAAGAGCACGTCCATAGAGTAGTGCGACGAGCACCCGTCCAAAATGAGG
>JAADXW010000285.1:0-26892 GCA_023337975.1 Phytopythium ostracodes
ATGCGCGGCTCAAATGTTCCCAGCAGCCATATAAATGTCAATATATTACGAATGCCAGCTCCATCAAAATTTTAACTGTAACTGCGTCAAAAATGCGTTTTATCCGCTGAAAACTGTTTTATTCGAGAGATCTCGCAATTGACTATAAAACGAGGCATTTTGCGCTTTCGAAAACCTATTATTGGCTAAGATATGCGACCGACTGGCCATTTTCACGTTTCATTGGCGCGCACTGTATATATAAACGAGATTGCGCTAAATTAGGGAAATAGGAACCAATTTCGGACAAACTTGCGGTTTTCACAATACCATCTCTTTTCAAAAGTACATCATCCACAACATATATAGCCAATCAGCGACCACACATTCGTATCGACATGCCGGCGCTCTCGACTAAGTTTACACTGGCCAACTTCAAACTCGAGCGCGACCCGCCGCCACCTCCTCCCTCACCCTCGTCTGGTCTCCTCCGGAGCGCCACCAACCTCAGCAGGCGTGTCGATGGAGGCGCAGCTGTCGTCCGCGTTCCTCACGGAAGTGAAGCAGTGCGTGCACCCCACTCTGTCCCTCGTTCTTGCGCTTGCCTTGTGTCTGTGTGCTGTATTGTCTACCGGGGCTAAGCGACAGCGTGCGGTTGGTTGGTTGGTTGACTGGCGTGGCAGGGCGATCCAGGATGGCGACCCGCGGCCGTACGAGAGCGACCCGGAGAAGGGGTTCACCATGGACATCATGATGATGATGGACATGGACAAGGTGAGCTCGCTGCGCGTCGAGTTCCAACAGAAGGGCCGCGGGCTGTCCATCTCGGAGTTCGTGTACGTCATGATGCGGTTCGTGCAGAACTCACCCGACTCGGAGGAGAACTCACGGCTGCGGAACCTGTCCGAGCTGCAGCTGGTGGCCAATCTGTGCGAGCTGTTCGCACAGATCGACATCAACGGCGACGGGGCCATGGAGTGGGAGGAGTTCACGTCCTTCATCGTCGACACGGGCCTCACGGTCAAGAGCCACCAGCCCAACTCCATCCAGCTGTACCACCACGTGCCGTGGGAGGACGCCTCCAAGCACAGCACCTTTATCGACCACGTATGTCGTCTGTCTAACGCCTCGTACCCACTCGGAGTCTTGCTACTCGTTACGCTAACGCCGCCCACTCGCAGGTCTACTACTTCCCCTCGAACGACGTGGTCGCGCTCGTAGAGAACTGCAGCCCCTTCCTCAAGATCTACAACACCAACTGCGAGCAGATTCTGTCCATCAAGACGCCCGACGGGTTCGTCCAGTGCGCTGAGCACCTCCCAAAGGTAGCGGCAGCGACATCCCAACCCCAGTAGCGCGCGCACTGACCATTTGACTCTATCGCTTCTCGGCTTACAGTTTGACCAGTACATCCTAGCGTCCTCCGACCTCCAGTTCCGCTTCTACGACGACGACTCGCTGCGGCTGATCAAGAGCTGTCACACGCCGACCTCCCAGAACTGCCTCAAGTGGTATCCCGAGTCCTCCACGCTCTTCTCGGCCGGCGTGAGCGGCATCGTCTACGCCTGGGACGTCGAGCGGATGGAAGAGCGGCACCACATGGGCGGCGAAGCGCGAGGCCGCGTGCTGACGCGGTCCCACGACGACATCGTCCTCGATCTGCTCAATGTTCGTCCCGCTTTGTCGGTCGTTGCCTCTGGCTGCTGACGCCACTAGAATGAACTAACGCTGTCTTCGGCATTGCTATAGCTGCCGACGCTCGAGTCGCTCGCGTCGGCCAGCATGGACCGCACGATTCGGCTCTGGGACGTCCACACGGGCAAGCACAAGCAGCAGCTCGACGGGCACGCGAAAGGCGTGCGGTCGCTCGCGTACTCCCCAGAGTACCGGTTCCTCGTGTCGGCGGGCTTCGACTTCGACGCGCTTGTGTGGAACCCGTACGTGGACCAGCTCATCCTCCGCCTCCACGGGCACAGCAACAGCCTGTGTGGGGTCGAGATCATCCCCGACACGCCGCAGATCGTGACGGCCGATGTCGACGGCATCTTCAAGGTGTGGGACATCCGCAACTTCGCTTGCATGCAGACCTTCACGGCCGAGAACATGGGCGATGTCAAGGGGATCGTGTCCATCACGTCGCAGAAGCGGATCGTCGCGGCCGGGAAAAAGGTGAGCCGCGGACGAATCTCGATCAGTAGCAACAAGGTGACTGACCAATGGTGGATGGATGCAGCTGACCAAGTTCGACTATGAGAAGCTGGAGAACCCAGAGCTGACCGACGACCACCCGGTGTTCGCCGCGCTCTACAACCCGACGTCGCTGTCCTTCATCACCGCCGCCGGCAAGGACGTCAAGATCTGGGACGCGCGGACCGGCAAGCTCATTCGCGTGTACAGGTGGGTCCACTACCCATGAACGGCAGCGCCTTTGACGCAGTTGGTTGCTCACTGACTGGACTACGTGCCGAGCAGGGGACTGAGCTCGTCCGACCTCACCGCGCTCTGTCTCGACTTTCGTGAGCGCAAACTGCTCGTGGGCGACCACGGTACGTCGTCCCTCGCAGCACCAACAACCCACGGCTGGCGTGCTCACTCGTTTGCTTGTAGACGGCAACGTGCACGTGTTCGACTATCTGAACGGCTCGCACATGAAGTCGTTCGCGTACCCAGAGATGGACAACCGCGCGCACTCGGCCGAGATCACGAGGCTCTGCTACTGCGGCGAGTTCATGTCGGTCATCTCCGTGTCCTGGGACGGCTGCATCAACATCCACGACGAGAGCGACTCGGAGCGGGGCGTCCTGCTGCGGAAGCTGCGCGGCGGTCACGCGGCGGACATCACGTCACTCAGCTTCTCGCCGACGCTGTCGCTGATCGCGTCGGGGTCCTCGGACAACTCGCTGCAGGTGTGGGACTACGAGTTCGGCCGGCTGGACGGCACGTGCATCGGCCACGTGAGCGGCATCCTGAGCTTGCGGTTCCTGGACCCGTTCCCGCTACTGCTCTCGAGCGACAACACGGGCAACCTGTGCTTCTGGGGCATGCGGCCCTCGCGCTACAAGTGCAAGTGCATCTACCGCTTCCGCAACCAGCACCACTACCAGAACCAGTCCTTCCAGACCCAAATCCCGCCGGCCGGGAGCCACAGCGGCAGTGTCACCTCGGTGAGCTGCCTGACCACTTACTCAACGCGGAGGGAAGAGCTGTCGCCCCACCAAAGCTTTCTGGGCGCGAATAGCGCGCTGCAGCAGTCGATGTTCGCGTCCTACCTTGTGCTCACCGGCGACGACAAGGGCTTCGTGTGCGCGTGGAACATCCTGCCGCTGCTGCATCACCTGGAGACGGAGGCGGACATCGGCCCACTGGAGAAACCGGTCGAGTGCGCCAACCCGAGGCGCAACCTGCGTGTCGACGCGGCCGGCATGGTACGCAAGCTCAAGAACGGCCCGGAGTGGGCGGCGTTCACGAAGCGCGATCCGGCGTCGCCCTTCTTCTTCACGAGCGGCATGCCCGTCGCTGGAGACGACCCGCGGCTTGTGCAGTGCCTGAGTCGCTGGAAGGCACACGGAGACGTCGTGTACTCGATCCAGATGATCACGGAGCCCGAGAGCTTGGTCACGTGCTCGTTCGACCGCCACGTCAAGATCTGGACGCTCACGGGCGAGTGCCTGGGCGTGCTCATGCAGGGCGAGTTCGAGGCGTCGCGCCGCCCGTGGCGTTTCGCTGTCGACTACGACGCGCGCGAGCGGAGGAAAGAGGCGGCGGCCGAGCCCTTGATGGACGACGTCCACCGCCTCGTTCGCGACGAGGAGGACGCGGAGGGCAGGCGCCGCAGTCGACGGAGGCACCGGCAGCAGGACCTGGGCGAGCAGGAGGACGTGGGCGAAGCCAGCGTGCTGGAGGAGATCACGCGCACGAGTCTGCCGCCTATCGCGATCGCCAGCAGCCGTGCCGGCGGCGTCACTGGCGGCAGCTACGGCTCGTCCGCGGGCGGTTTGCCCCCGCTGCGCAAGACGCCGCGCCGCAAGCCCGCGACGGTGGCCACCGCCGGCCGCTCGACGTTCCTCAGCCCGCGCACGCAGCGCCTGGCGTCGGCCGCGAGCGCTGGGGGCGCCCAGAGGAGCGCCTCTCCTCGATGAGAGCTACGGTAGCGGTGTCATTGAACAGTAACAAACTGGTGTAAAGTATCGGAGACCGTGGCTGGTGGTGGGCGTTGACGGGGAGGAATGTTCGCGTGGCGAGTACCGTAAGTACGTGTCTCTGTGGCGCTGGGCGGGAACATCTTGGTTTTTGTATGGTCTCCTTCCGGATGGGTGCGTCCATGTGGTCGTGACGCGTGCGCGTGGCGGTCGCGCGCTTCTGCTTGGGCGCGCCGGGTCTCTGTCAAACGCGGCGGGCCTCTGTCCATCCAAACCCGCCCGGCCCATCCCCCTCTGGTTTGAGCATTCAACAACAAAATGGATAAAGCCTGGTAAACGGGTGGGTTTCGCGCGCAGACCCGCCAACACCGGGCCGGCCGGCTCGCGGCCAGATCCCGTAAATTGCACAACTAGCATCTTTGACTTGGTGTTTGTATGCTTCAAGCCCTGACCCTGCCCGAATATCTCGTGGCGGGGGGAGGACAGGTATTCACGCGCGCCCCATACAACTCGCCAGTGCCGAACGGGACCTTTCTGGTGTTCCACCCGCGCATAGAGGCCGTCTGCCGGGTCGGGTTTTGTCTCTTCAGCCCACTCTCGACCCGAAAAGAACCCACCCGCGCCACCAAGCAAGCGATCCCGCGTCCTCCTTCCTTCCTTCCTTCCTGCCGCTCATTTACGCCATTGCCGCCCGCCCGAGAGCCTTCTCCCCGCGCCTCCCCCCTCCTCCTCCTGCTCCTACTGCTCCTTCCACCGCACGCCATGGACGACTGCGTCAAGGCCGCGGCCACGTGCGGAGTGTTCCAGCTGTGCTCGGAGGCGACGCTGCGCAAAATCTGCGCGCGCGCGACACCCGTGACCTTCCCCAAGAACGCGGTCGTGTACCGCGAGGGCGAGCTGCAGACGGAGATGCTGATCGTGTCGGCCGGCAAGCTGGAGGGCTCCAAGCGCATCAGCGGTCAGGAGCACCTGCTGGGCTCCGTCACGGCAGGCGCGTCGGTCGGCGCCAACCACGCCATCACGCAGGACCCGGCCGCCGTCACGTACCGTTGCGTGTCGCCCGTCACGGCCTTCGCGCTCGAGTCGACAGCGCTGGCGGACGTGCTGGCCGACCCGGCCGCCTCGAGGGAGGTCATATACAGCCTCAGCAAGGAGATCCGCCGCCAGGCGTCGCTGCTGCAGACGCCGCTGCTGGAGCAGCACGCCAAGCCCACGCCCTGGCTGGCGTCCTCGATCGCCGCCGGCATCGAGAGCTTTTACCGCAGCGGCATGAACTCGCTGCTCAACGCGCGCCTCACGGGCCAGCCCGTGGCGCAGCTCTTCCCCAACATGCATATGCAGATCCCCACGCGGGTCGTGTACATCAACGGCTTCAAGGGCATCCGCCACCTGCTCGAGAAGAACGTGGACGCGGAGCAGTACGACCACCCGCAGGCCGTGCGCCTCGTTGAGGCCGTCTCGCCCGGCATCATCATGACGCCCATCAGCGGCCTGCTGGAGGCGTTCAACGCCGGCCACATGAACCCCGAGTCGCTCATGACGCGCTGGATTCGCGGCTTCTGGCCGCGCTGTCTGCGCGAGGTTATCTTCGGCGTGGGCCTCAACCAGCTCTCGGACTACTTCGAGGAGCGGCTGGCGCTCACGTCCAGCGCGGCCATGAACAACGCTATCGGGTCGCTGGCCGCCGGCGTCGTGTCGGGCTACTTCTCGCACGTGCCGCACAACCTGTCCACCATGAAGCTCATGAACCCGCAGAAGCCCTACAGCGCGCACATGGCCGACTTCATCAAGCACTCGGAGTCGCGCGTGCCCGCGTCCGTGCCGCAGAGCATGCGCTCGGCCGCCGCCACGGCGCTGGCGCTGCTCTTCCCGCGAGGCCTGACAGTGCGCACGACGCAGATCGTCGGCTCCTTCATCATCCTCAACGGCACCATCAACTCGCTCAAGGGCGTCGACATTGACAGCGTCCAGGCGTTCTTCAAGCGGTAATGACGAGGGAAGGCGGAGCATCAGGGCGCGGCCGGGCGGGGTGGAGCGCGGCGCGTCGACTATCTATACGAGTACAGCACCAGCCACACTCGGCAGAAACGAGTGGGCCAACGGACGGGAGACGACAGGGGCGTAGTAGTGTAGAGAGGCGGGGATAGAGGAGGGAGAGCGAGCGCAACAGCAGTGAGCGAGCGAGCGAGCGGCATCGCCACGCGAGCGAAAGACCAGCAGCTGATAGACAGCGCAGCCCCGACCTCCGACGAAGAGACGCAGGCCATGCCGACCGCTGCACACCCCACCGATAAACTCAACAAGTTGACAGGAGCGAGTCGAACGCCGTTGTTGTCTGACTTATTGGGGGTGCTGGTAAGGAAGGGCCAAGCGTCTACTCTGCTCAAGCAAGGGTCGCGTCGCCGAGTGGCGGCGGCGGCAGCGGCGTCTCTACCACCAGCGGCGTCAGCGTCGAGATGCTCGCACGCGCTGGGAGGTCGGAGGCCACGCGTTGGTACGCTCGGAGGTGCCGGAAGAAGGTGGACGACAGGAACTCCACGACGCGCGCGACTTCCTCCACCGAGAACCGGTCCGCTTCGTCATCGCCTTGGGAGTTGGTCGCATCGTCCGAGGTGGTGTTCTTGCCGCCCGCACTGCTCTTGCTGACGCTGGCAGCACGGATCCGGTCGCTGAACACCTCGTACACGCGCTCGAGGGTGGGCAGGCCGCCGTCCGAGCGAGGCGATCGACCGTCGGACGAGGGCGCTGCGTCCACATCTAGCGGAGTGACGGCCACCTCGAACAGCTCGTTGGCGATCGTGAGCAGTCGCAGCGTCTTGCGCTCGGCCAGCCGCGCGTCGTCGACCGCGAACCGCAGTGCGCCGAAGAGAAAGTCGGCCCAGACGCGGACGCGCGCGTTGGTCTCGTAGCGCCGCACTCTCAGCGCGTTGCGCAGTCTCTCGGCGCGTTCGGCGGTCGTCGAGGCCGCCTCCACGTCTACCAGCGCCGCCGCCGAGATGAGAAATCCTCGCGAGTCGATTGCCGACGCAGTGCCGGCAGTGGTGGTGGCGTCTGCTGGCGTCGACGCTGCTGCATCGTCGGGTGAGAGAAGCTTGGGAGTGGACAGCGGCGGGGGAGTCGCGCGCGCCCCGGGAGACGCAGGAGACTTGGAAGGCGCCACTGTCTTCTTGGCCATGGCTGGTGTCTGTTGGCTAAATCTGTCAGTGAGGAGTGGGCGGGGGCGGGTGGCGACCAAGAGTCGTTCGGCAGGCTCAGTCTGCATCAGGCAACACGGTGAGTACACAACAAGAGGAGGGAGGGATGAACGAGTCGGGGAAGCACAGTCAGTGGTCGCACTGTTGACGCACAAGAGGCCCGGGACGGCCTCGGGCCGTTGTCAGTAGCGCGGCGACTCCTCTCGCACGCACAGGCCTACCGAGACGACTCTACCTCGACGCCAAAGTCTCCATGTCGTGGCGCAATCTAGTGCGTGTACAGGTCCGAGACGTCCGACGAGATGGTCAGGTCGTCCGTGATCTTGTGCACAAACTGCTCCGGGATGGGCTTCTCGACGTACTCGTCGCTGCCGGCGGCCGATGGGAAGGCCACGTTCATCTCCGAGCTCTTGGACGTGACGAACTGCACGTCGCGGCCCTCCCACGAGATGTACACGAGGCAGCCGTCCGTCTTGTCGATCGCGACCGACGGCACCTTGCCCTTGGCCTGCACCTGCACATTCTTGCAGTTGACGATCTCGATGCTGGACACGGCGTCGTCGAACACGAGCTTGGTCTTCTTGCAGCTGTCCAGGATGATGTTCTTGGCCTTGCCCTCCAGCACGAACGTCGCGCCTTCGCACCCGAAGATGTACACCTGCTGCTTCATCGAGATGTTACTGACCGTCAGGGGCGCGGCCGACGCCGCCGTCTGGTACTCAATCTGCCAGTTGCCGTTGCGCTCCTCGCACACGGGCGGCTTGGCCACCTTGGGGGCCGCCGCCGCAGGCGCACCCGCCGGTTTGGGCGCGACGGGCTTGGGGGCGGAGGCGTCACTGCCCGCGAACTCCTTGCGCCACGTCTGCTGGTCCTTGGTCACCTTCTTGAGCCCAGCGGTGCGTCCGGAGCTCTGGTCGATGGAGCGGATGCCCGCGAACACGCTGTTGATGCCGCCAGCCGCCGGCGAAGCGCTGGGCGAGGAAGTAGCAGACGCAGCCGAGGGCGTGTAGGCGGCCACGTCGCCGCCCTTGGGGTTCCAGGTGACGCCGGTCGTGTGGTGCGCCTTGACGTAGGCCATGAGCTCCGTGAGCAGCGTCTTGAAGCTGGCGACGAACTCGACCTGGTCGGGATCGGATGTCTTGTACTGCACGCGGATCTTGTTGCCCCAGAAGTCCGAGCCGCCGACGTACGACTCGATGAAGGGCTTGGGCGCGGGCTCGACGCAGATCCAGCCGAGCGCTTGGATGCCCTCGTTCACCATGTTCTGGTGGTTGGCGAAGGCGCTGCGGTTGTCGCGCAGGGCGTTCACCTCCTTGATGCAGGCCTGCAAGTCCTTCAGGTGCTCCGGGTTGAGCGACGCCGGCTTCTTGCAGCGGCTCGCCATGAGCAGGTACGCGCGCTGGGCCGCGAAGGCCTTGTCGGTCAACTCGGCCAGCTTCTCGGCGTCTCCCCCGAGCCGCTTGCTCACGGCCACGAACGGCGGCAGGAACTGCGCCACGTACTCGTCGTACGCGACCAGCTGCGGCGACAGTTCGACCTCCTCCTCCTGGACCGCGGCGGACGCGCTACCGGACGCGCGGGGGCTCACCAGGGGCGACGCGGCGTCCTCCAGCCCCACCTGCGCCTCCACGCGGGCGAGGCGCGCCGCGAGCTTGCCCAGCAGGTCCTGCAGCGGCTTGACGGCGTCGGCCATGGCGATCTTCTTGACGGGGTGAGTGAGGTGGGTGTTGGGTGGGGGCTCGAGGCTTCTTCTCGGCGCTGATTTTCTTCTCTGAGGGGGGAGCTGCTCGCGTGTCGGGGGGTTGACAGGGGGGATAAAGAGCAGTCGGTGGGGGTTTTGACCAATGGGAGGGTGGAAAGTGGGAGAGGGAGGGTTTCCATTGGAGGAAATGGAGCGATCTGCCTCGTCACTTCAATTTGTGAGCTGGCGATGGAGAGTACCGGCGTGACCTTAATAGAGCGCTTTCGGGAGGGGAGTCATGTACTGTTGCCTTCTGAATAGAGAGCTGTCATGTAGAAGTACCGCAGTATACGGAATAGAGAGCCCCACCCCAGCCAACCTCTTCGGTCGGACAAACGGATCATCAAGTTGATTGCCAGGATGCGGCACCCGCATGCGCATCCCACCTCTGTCCAAAGGCACCATACAGTACGTGTACATTACTGTACTGTACAGTAATGTATTCCCAGTGGACCAGCAAGATGGATTCCTCCCCCCGTGCGCTCCTCATTGCATCCCACGCCTCGTTGAAGGGCGCCCCATGAACACTGCACATGATGTTCGATGTCTCACTGCGGGGGAATCTGGGCAAGGCAGTAGAACCTCTGGCGCGCCAGACAACCGGACGGTCGCGCGCGTTAACCGGCCCGCGACCCGGCTCCACCGCTCCGCATCCGGCTATACGCGTATACCTACTTCATCCGCCGCGTCTGCGTGATTTCATCACCCGCGCTGATTGGCCAAAACGCAAACCTGACGGCCCCGCGTCAGCCGCCAGACCAGCCGCCAGCCTTCTCCCCTCTCAAGTTAGTACCCTGGCCGCACGCCACCGCCGCCGTCTACTGAGACAAGCGCCGCGCGCCCCTTCCACCCACGCGCCTATACAAAAACCCCAGAGCAGAGACCAGCAAAGCGGCACCTCCCCGTCCCTCGAAGCGCCTTCCTTCGTCGCCCCGTCCCCGGCACTCGTCCCCGGTACACCAAGAGGCTCAGGACCCCAGCGCTCCGGTCGCCCAGTTCCCGATTCGATCCCGGCCCGTCAGCCTACCCGTCAGCGTCGGAGAGAGGCAGGAGCCGGCCGAGAAGCAGCAGCGGATGGAGACCGGGCACCACATGCTCCTGCGCAGTCGCGCGGCCGTCATGAACAAGCCCAAGACGACGCCCGCCGGGGCCAGTGCCAGTGCCAACGCGACCAGCGCGACCAGTGCCACGGCCGACGGGCGGCCCAGCGGCAAGAAGCTGCACACGTTCGAGCGGTTGCACCAGGAGGGCTTCGCGTACCTGGCGGACAACTCGTACATCCGCTCGGGCTACCGACTCAACTACTCGGTGCGCGACTGCGTGCTCTCGCTCTTCGAGCTGCACAACGAGACGCTCAACGTCTGGACGCACATGGTGGGCTCCTTCATTTTCCTCGCGCTCATGCTCTACCTCACGCTCGCGAGCGACGCGCTGGCCGCGCGGGGCGCTGTCGCTGTCGCCAGCGACAGCGCGCTCGCCAACTCATGCGGCATCGATGGCGCCGGCGTGGTGGCCCCCGCGCCCTGGTGCAGCCCAGCGGCGGCGCTCGCCCACGACGACGTGACGCAATACCGCGCGCTGCTCCTAGACGGCCGCCACGCGCCGCGGCTGTTCTACCTGACGAGCCTGCCCGAGTTCTGCCCGCGCACGCGCGCCATGACCATGCACCCAGAGCAGGAGCGCCAGTACTACGAGCTGGCGGGCGCCATCTTCGAGCACAGCCTGCACCAGCTGCCAAGCCTCGAGCGCTTCCACGGCCTGCTGGAGGCGCACGTGGGCGGCATCACCGAGTCGGTCGGCGCGCATCTGGACCAGCTCCGCGCGGAGCTGCAGACGCTGCAGGACCGGCTGAGCCGCGTCACCACGGACTACGCGCACGCGCGGCTGCTCAAGGAGAACCTGCGCCACAAGATCGAGGGCTTCTCGGCCTACCTACAGGACGTGACGCGACAGGTCGTGGGTGCGGATCTGCCGGTGCACTACGCGCTGGCGGAGCTGCACGGCCTGGCCGACAGCGTGCGCAACGGCATCCGTGTCATGTCGACGGTGGACATGGCCCACGACGTGCCGCACTGGCCCATCCTGGTGTTCATGGCCAGCGCCGTCATCTGCCTTACGTGCAGCACCATCTTCCACCTCATGTTCGTGTACAGCCGCCGGGCCTACACGCTGCTGTCGCGGCTGGACTACGCCGGCATCTCGATCCTCATCGCCGGGTCCTTCTACCCGATGATCTACTACTCGTTCTACTGCCACCCGTGGATCCGCCGCACGTACCTGATGGCCATCTCGGTCATGGCCGCTGTCACCTTCACGGTCACGCTCATCCCGTCGTTCCACACGCAGAAGTACCTGGTCGCGCGCACGAGCATCTTCCTCGCGCTCGGGTTCTTCGGCGTGGTCCCTGTGGGCCACCTCATCTGGCACTTTGGCCTGCTGGACCCGCACGTGACGGTCATGCTGGGCCCGCTACTGCTCATGGGGCTGCTCTACACGGCGGGCGCCATCATCTACGCGACCAAGTTCCCCGAGCGACTCTACCCCGGCCGCTTCGACGTGTTCTTCTCGAGCCACCAGCTCTGGCACCTCTTCGTCGTCGCCGCCGCGCTTGTGCACTTCGTCAACAGTCTGCAGCAGTATGAGTGGCGGTGGAACACGCAGTGCGACGCCTGAGGCCTGGAGACCAAGCAAGAGACCGCATCGAGCAAGACGGCAGGGACGCTTTGTGTGTGTGAGTGGCGTGGGCAGCTGCACTAATCGAACCGATGACTGAGCAAATGGCAGTGAATGTTCTGGTCGTGTCAACAGGCCCAAAACCGTCTCTTCTCGGTCTATTTATGATCGCTCTCCGGTCTCTGGTCCCTCTCCGACCTCTCCTCGACCTTAACGTACTCTGGTCTCTCCCTCTCCTCTTCTCATCGCACCATGGCGTCCACGCCAGTGCCCACCCCCGACGACGACCTGACCGCGCCGGACCGCTGCTCCTTCGACATGCACGCGCGCTTCTCGGCTTTCTCGCGCGAGCTGGAGGGCGCGCGGGGCTCGGGGAAGGCCCGCGCGCTGTCGCCCACGACCCGCGTGGCGCCCTGCTTGCCCGCCACGCGCTCGCCGCGGTTCGTGACGCTGCCGCGGAGCGAGGGCAAGCTGGAGCGGCAAACGGCGGCGGCCAGGCAGAGCGCCGACAATGTGCGCGCGCCGTTCCGCGCGCCGTCGGCGCACCAGTTCCGGGAGGCGACGCCCGCGCGCTGGCGGGACGGCCGCGACTTTGTCGCCAAGTTCGCGCTGCCCAGCAAGCAGGACCTGCGCCGCCACACCGCGCTCAACCAGGAGGGCTTCTTCGGCGCGGCGCCGGGCGAGGACACGCCGGCCGTCTCGCGCTCGTTCAAGGAGCAGATCCTGCAGCAACAGCAGCGCCTCCACCGACTCAACTCGCCAGCCAGCCCGTCCGCAGCCAGGAGCGTGAGCTTCTTGCCGTCGGCCGGCGTCGACGGGAACGAGGCCGACCTCAACATCGTAAGTGGCCGTCTCCACTCGCTGATCCGATCCGCAGAAGTCGATCTCTGACTCGCTTCGTGATGATACATGTCCGTGTAACTGACTGGCAGCCGCGGTCGCCGGACGCGTTCCACTTGGCGTTCCGCTCGACGCCGGAGCATTCGTCGCAGTGGCTAACAGGGTAGACTACAGCAGAGACCATTCGCGTCCAGGCAGCATCGCCATTAGATCTCTAGCCATCCATCGTTCCCCCACTCCACCACAATAGCAGAACGCACCGTTCGTTCCTCCACTCTCACGTCCACCCGCCCTCGTGGTCGGACGAAAAGTCGAAGTGCTGGCGGCTCGAGGCCTCGCGCACGGCTTCCAGGCCCGAGAGCTCCGTCGCCGAGTGCCGCACCTCCGGCGGCGGGCGAACCGGCGCCGACACGTCATTGCCACTGCCGACACCAGACACGATCGACCCTCTGGCGTGCCACTGCTGCAGTCGCCGGCGCTGCTGCGCGTCCGCCTCGCTCGCGGCCAGACCCCCAGAGCCGGACCAGTCTGGTCACATGGTTGATATCACAACGCGGTGAGAATCCATCCTTGACAGTGAAGATAAACACGCCAGCGCACCTGATTCGCGGTCGAACTCGAACCTCTGACGCCGCGCGGCCTCCGCGATGGCGTCCATCCCGCCCAACTCCACCGCTCGGAAGCCTCCCGCGGGCTCGCCAGCCCCAGGAGTTCCCAGTTGTGGTGATGGCTGAGCGTCTCCAACCGCCAGCAGCGGATGTCGGTCGTCTGCATTCTCTCGGACATCCGACTCGCTGTTGCTCACGGCTGATCGCGACTCGGATCGCTCCTTCGCGAGCAGTGGCGAGGGCACAACTGCTGGCGCTGCTGCAACTGCAGGTGACGCCGAACTGCGAAGCTGCGTGGGCGTCGCGCGCGCGAACAGCTTCGAAAGTCGCTTCATCGGAGGCGGAGACAGCGTTGATGGCGGTGGAGGTGACGACGCCAAGGACGGTTGACGCTCGACTGGAGGTGCCAGTGTGTCGACTCGAGGTCTCGTCATGATCATCGCGGCAGTCGACGAAGCCACAACAGGAGGTGACGACGTCGACGAGGTGTATTGCTGCCGTGACTGCTGGGCAGTAGCCGCACTAATGCTGTCTTGCGGCTGCACGACAGGCCGGTAGTACCCGACAATCATGTGCTCCGTTGAGGACGAACCGCCCGAGTCGCTGCGTCGTGACGTGTGATGTTCCGACGCTGGAGATGACGCCAGTGACGATTCTCGAGGTTCTCGTCCGTTGCCATCGCTAGTAGCGGCATTTGGTCCCACCGAGGCATCGTCTTCGCTCCTACTAGTGATAGCAAGGCCTTGCCGTACTAACGGCTCCAACATCGGGGTTGCCATCGATTGCTCAGCTTGCTTCGGCATCGGTGCAATCATTGCCTGCCCTGCTTGCCCCGCCGCTGTTGACACATTCGAAGACGACCTTGACACGTCGCGCGTTAGATCACTGCGCCTTCTCATCGCCATGTTCAGCCGCCTCAGCAGCTCCACTCGCTCTTGCACGTTCTCCAGCATCGCCTCCGCGTCGGCAGGCCCTTGGTGCGCACCTGGTTCGGTCCACAACTCGCCCATATCTTCCTCGACGGTGTCAATGCTCTTAGCGCGGTTGCTCTTGGCGTCGCGATCGGAATGACGAGTCCCTTGCTTGTCGTCGCTATCGCCGCATTCATCGCCAAACACATACCGCTGCACCAGGAACGAATGTCGCCTACGCATTTGCTCGAGCCGCCCACTTTCGTCAGGAACTGCGAGCCACAGCACCTCGATCACCAGCCAACAGCACGCGACGCTCACCAGAAACGTACTCGCTCGCTGCACCAACACCAGTTCCGACAGCGGCGACGACCAAGAGGGACGGAACCCCACCAGCGCAATCGTCGTTGCCGCCGCCAGCTTGATGATGAAGCGGGTGCAGTCGGACCAGAGGCCAATGCCAGCACAAGACTCTGGCTCGGGGCGTCGCGAGAGGCAGCTCAGCTCCACGGCGTTCACTCGCAGCGCCAGGGCTGCGTCGACGAACGCCAGCAGCGGAGTGACAGGGAGAACACTCGAGAACATGGAGAACAGCGCCAGTTGCGCCACCACGTCGGCGTATCCTCCAGCGACCCCGCTGTACGCTCTCAGCTCGTGCTCTGCCTCAACAGACGTGGACGTGGCTAGCATCGCGGCTCGCTTCTTCTGCTGGTGGTCGTCCCCGCCTCCGCTTTCGTCCTGGCTGTGTTGATCAAGCATCGTGGCGATGGTGGATGCGTGTCCAATCAATGCTAGCACTCGAACTGCGAACCGTGCGAGGAACGTGAGTGCGAGGAGCGTCTGTATCTGGACGAACGTGTCCACGACGGGTGCGATTTCATGCTCGTAGTCGCTGGCGAGGGTGTGGAACCACGAGAAGCCTCGGTTGTCTCCCAGAAATCCTACAGACGGCAGCCGTAGCAGTAGACGCAACAGAAGCAGCGACGACTGCGACGACGGAGCCTCGTCGTCAACGCGGATCCCGAGCACCAAAAGCAGCAGGAGGCCCGTAAGGCTGTTGGCGAGCTGTAGCACGAACAGCTTGAGAATCACTGCGCGTTGGAAGGCGTCGTCATGCTGGTGTCCCTCCCACTTGCTCAGATGCATCGCCAGTCGCGAGATGATGCTTCCGCTGCCACCAGCACCTCTACCGCCTCCGCTACTCCCACCTAGCCACTGGATCAGCGCAGCTTGGCACGCGCAACTCATAATCACGATCACGCGGGCGTCACGTATCCAGCCAGTCGAGAAGGCGTAGCCTTGAGCGAGCACCAGCGTCAGCACAACTGCCGCATTGCAGCTTATCAAGAGAGCAACGCAGCACCAGGACACGACCTGACGCCTCAGGGGCGAGCCGGGCAGGAACAGGAGGTCGTACTCGTCACTGTTGACGTCCCCAGTCGAACGTGGTCTGCTGCTGGAGCTCGTGTTTCCCCACTTTAGCTGGTACCAAACACTCTGCCGCTCCCACAGCTTGGCGAACACGAGCGCCCAGACGGTCATGATGACCCCCACGGCGGCGTCGAACGCTCCAAGTTTACCTACCCAAGTGCCGTCTGCATCATTGCTACCCTCAGGAACTGGTGATGATGCCCGATAGAAGCCCCACAGTAACGCGAGCATCCCGTCGTGAGTGAGTGTTTCGTCCACAATGACCGCGTACGTCGCTGCGGCCGCAACCACGAGCACCGGCAGCATCATGAGCTGAACGTACAAGCCACTCCACGCGACGAAGAACGCAATGCGCTCGCCGAGATAGTCGCGGACGTCCTGGATCGGCTGCCGGTGCGGCGACCACCTTGCGAGCACGCTCGATACCTCTTTAGTCAGGTCGGTCGCCCACTGACAACAGCACCAGTAGCGCCACCACATGCGTCGATGGTGGAAAGTTGCATCGGTCGCTTTCTCCTTTAGCCTGAGTCCTGTTGGCAATCTATCTCGCGATGGGCGACGCCAAAACGCGATCCAACTGGACGCCAGCGAAGTCCTGGAATTGAAATCCATGCGACTCGCGCTGTGCAGGCACTGGAACGACGTGAGCAGTCCATTCTCAAGCATCGCGTCCACGTCAAACTCCTCGTCGAGAATCAACCGCGCGATGCGCAGACAGTCGACGGTGCGCAGCACGGACGCGCGGCGGACCACGCCAGTGGCCACGTCCAGCTTGCTGGGATACTTCTTGTACAGGAACTGCAACTGCGGTCGCGGAGAGTACCGCACGTGAGCAGCGGCATGATACCAGTCTGTGAGCGATGTCATCGGAACCTCTCCACGCGCAAAGCGCGAGATGCGACGTAGAGCGTGGATGCGCACTGAGACTTGCTCCAGCGTCTCCCCAGGAAACCACTCGGTGTCTTGGCGTTGGATCCCGTGCGTTCTGGAGAGGCTACTTGGTCCTGCCGAGCTACTGGTCTCAGCTGATATCTCGCGCAGTAGCAACTTGAACTGCTGTTTCACCTCATGAGGCTCCAGCACCTTGAGATCTCTCTCCATCTCGTCGCGCTGCTGCCAGAACGAGCGTCCAGGATCGATGGCATCCGCAAACTGAAGCTCGTAGTCGTCGAGGTCGCACAGCCGGGTCATCAGCACGGTGTCGGATGCCGAGATCTGCAAGAAGAGTAGCTGTCCGTCGCTGGACATGCTCACGCTCACGTCCATTTTGCATCGACTGACAAGACGACGGATCAATAGAGTGCGAACGATGGCTTCAAAGTCGCGTTCGGCGATCATGACGTCGTCGATCGCGGCATTGACGTAGCTGCTGCTGCTGCTAGCCATCGTGCGGTAGCTCGGCAGCCAAGAGGAAGCAGTCGCCGAAGCCGTTGGCTGTGGAGTCGATACGGGGTGACGACGGGTCTTTCGCGCCCATTCATCCTCAAATGCCGCGCGCTCCGCCTCGCGAACAGCCTCGTTGGTCGATCGGATGCTCGACAAGTAGAGTCTCAGCGCTTCCGAATACTCCAGGGACGATTGCTGGAGCAATTTTCCGGCGGCCAGCGGCTGCTCTGCCTGAGACGAGCGAGGCGACGATACAGTCGACCGTGCGCATCTTGAGCAGCAGCGACGCCAGTGAGCGCAGTACCCACCCCACATCCATGAAAGGAGGCGATACAGGGCAGGAGACGCGACCAGCGCCAACAGCATCACCTCCAGCGCGAGCAAGATCGCCAAGTAATGCGACAGCACAGCGACCGTGTTTGCGAGTAGCGTGGCGAACTCGTGCTGGCACTCGCTGCCCCACCGCGCTGCCTGGTGCTCCTCGATCAGTTTTGAGTCTGCAACAAGAGCAGCAGCGCCCAGGGCTTCCTCGGTTGTCGTTGCTGTCGCGGTCGTAAACGGGAGGCAAATGTGCGACATCCAATGCGTCACAATCGAGCACTGCTGTCGGGACGCTTCGTCGTACCAGGTCTTGAGCTGGGGGAGTAGCGATGTCTGGTTGTACTGCGGGACAATCAAGCGTCCACCGTCAGATCGCGAGTTCAGGACTCCTGAGAGACCCACCAGCTCGTTCAACACGTGAATGTTGAACGCGACCCCGTTGCTTAGGGCGCAGCAACTGAGCCAGACCTTGGAAGTAAATCGGACGAGCACCAGACCGGCCACGGTCAGCAGCCCCGAGCCCAGACCCAGGCCTAGCAGCCAATGATCGACTATCGACGTGTTGAACGAGCATGTGTCGAGTAGTCCCCAACTCACAGTCGCCATTGTTGATGCCATGACTGCTATTGCGAGCTCCAGCAGCTGAAATAAGCCGCCCCACAGCCGATGAAGTGCTTGATCGTGTGTAGGAGCCGATTTGCCCGTTGCTCTGTTGCCTCTCCGCCTCAGGCGACGTATCCGACGGCCTGACCGCGCGTTTCGCTGCTTGTCGTGGCGCTTGAACGTCTCCGGATCGGCGACTAGTATCAGGATGCTTGTTAGTATCGATTGGATCGCAAGACCCGCGAGGAACAGCGCCACGACGATCTGCGTGGCAACCTCCGCGTCCATATTAGCGTCCATCAAGCTGTTCACACACGTTATGTTTTGGAAATCCCACTGCAGCGCATACGGCTCAACGCCAGCCAAAGACTCTGGGTCGCTCGAGTTGTTGGCGTTGGTTGCGCAGCTCTGCGTCAACCGCGAGAGGAACCACGCGGGTCCGTCAAATATGAAGCGCTGGGTGAGCGATGGCGCCTCACCGCCGTCGAGAACCTCGTCTCTCTCGCTCTCCGTCAGATTATATGAAGCGCTGTGTCTATGAAGAGCAGCGCGCAGCTCCTCCTGACTCCCATGGATCAGCTTGAGCTCACTCTCAAACAGCGCGCAGGAGGCTGCGACCGCGGCGCTTAGCGCCAGGAAGAACCGGACGCCGAGGAGGCTGCGCGAGTAGATAGCGATCCACCCGATAATGTTGACCGCTGCTGAGGTCCCTACAACCGCGGCCGACGCGTAGACCAAGTTACGTTGCACTTGTGACGGTACCGACGCTGCTATCGCCAGCCCGATCAAGGCCGCGCACTCGAGCATCAGCATCACCACGCACAGCCGCTGGGCAGCGGTCGCTACCATTGTGGCCACCGAGGGCGCCTCCGGATCCGCGTCTTGCCATCTGCTCTTGTCCAGCACCTGCTGCAGAAACTCCTCCTCGCGGCGCTCAATCTCGGCCGTCCGCTCCACAACCGCGTCGACCTGATGAAAACGTCGACAGAGCGGGTTAGACTGGGAGTTAGAGCGCGCGGAGACCACGGATCGCTAGAGGGAGAGCTGCGCACCTTCTCCTGCGACAACGCGGTGCTGTTGGGGAGCGCCATGGCGTAGTAGCAGCGCCACGGCTTCTTGCCGCCCGCGGACGCCATGGCGGGAGATGCGGCGGCTCCTCGAACGTGAAAAGTGGCTGCTCAAGATCGCCGTCAACTGGTCCGCGCGACGCTGGAGCAACCTTCGCGCTACCTCGCCAATCACTGCACTTATTGGCTTCGGTTTATGATTGAATTAATTTTCCAGTGTATTTCCAATAAGTGTGCACTCTTCTTCGGTTCGTCAGACAAACGTCACTTGACCGAGATGGAGCTCAAGGTGCTGTACTTCGCGTCGGCGCGCGAGGAGATCGGGTTGCGGGAGGAGACAGTCCTGGTAGACGGCAGAGAGGGAGGTGGCGCGGCGCCCACGACGCTCGGCGACCTGCGGCGCGTGCTGTGCGACAAGTACCCGCACGCGGCGGCCACGATCGCGAGCATCACGCTCGCGCGGAACCTCGAGTACGCGGGCGACGACGTCGAGTTGCAGCCGGGGGACGAGGTCGCGTTGATCCCGCCCATCAGCGGCGGCTGAGGAAGCGAGTTGGGTAGACGCACCTTGCGTTGGCGTCAGCGCCGTTGGTGGTCCGTGCAATACAAGCGAGAGAACGACACATGACGAGCAGCCGGAGTTGACATGCTACTTCAAGTATATATTAAACCCCTCCCCGCTTGACGGGGCACACGCGACGCGAGACCGCAGCGGCGACCCTCGTACTCTACAATACTGCTCCCACCCGTCCGCCTACCGCGAAATAACCTCCGTCTCGCTGTAGTCTCGCACGTCCAACCCTCAGATGCGACGGCCGACCGTGTGCTGGAAAATGTTCTCCAGGTCGCGGTGCACTCGCGGGGCCGGCGGCGCGACCAGCGCCTTGCGACTCGCTCCTCGCAGCCTCGCTAGCCACCGCACACCCTTGTACACGACCGCGAGCGCGGCCATGGTCACCATAAACTGGAAGATGCGCACGCGGCGGAGGCGGCTGCGCTCCTCCTCCTCCGTCACGGGCGGCTCGCCTGCCGACAGCAAGCGAGAACATCAGTCAGCAAATGCGAGACCTACAACACGCACGCCAATAACTGGACCTTACCATGACGAGGGTGGCCGGGCGGAAATTGAGGGCGAGGCGACACCATGGCCGCCATGCCCGCGCACATGGCGCCTATCCGCTCGATGAAGTGCACGAAGCTCCCTGTGGATCACGCAAGAACGCTATGTGAGTGTCATGAACTCGGCTTGTAGCTAACGCACTCGCTTCGTACCGATGCAAAAATTGAGCGCCTCCGCGTTCATCCCCAGCATCTGTGTGAGCGAAAGGTACCATACACAGTTAGCACACAGCTTTGACCAAAGCACGCACCGAGCAAACAACCAAGCAAGCGTACCTCGGTGATCTGCCCGATCGAGCCGACGATCTGGTTAATACTAGCTAGCCACCCAAACTGGTTGGGGTCCATCATGCCGCCGCCAGCGCCCATCATGCCGCCGCCGTAGCCGAAGCGCGACATGCCCCCATAGCCTCCGTAGCCGCCGCCGATCCCGCCGTATCCCCCGCCGTACGTGCTGCCGTACGTGCCCATTCCGCCGTACGACCCAATACCACCGTACCCCGTGCCGTACCCGCCGCTCCCATACATGCCAGTCCCGTACGTGGAGCCGATGGTGGAGCCGTACGCGCCGCCCAGCGTGGACCCCGCCGTGTTGTACGAACTGTTAAAGCCCGCTGAGCCCACGAAGTCGGCCGCGGTCGTCGGCTGGCTGATCTGCGACACCGGCGCCGTCGCTCGCGTTGCGGCCACCGCCGACAGCGTGTCTGACGCTGCTTCATCCATATGAACGACCATGGTTAGTGCCACCGGGAACAGCCCGAGCGCTCGTATCGCTGACAAAAAGACACGCACCGGGCCGCGCACCCTTCTCCCAGGGCTTCGCCGGCGACGTCGATAGGAGGCCACCGCCCGCCGCAGAGGCGCCTGCGTTCGCGCTCGTGGTCGCCATGGCCTCAGTCTCGCTTCTTCCCGTCCCGCGACGTCGCCTTGCCAAACAGCAAGTCGCCTCCTCTCTCCCTTGGCCGTCCCCAGGTCAAGTGTTTGAGTCCGCGCGGAACAAAATGTTAGTTATCAACCATTTACACTTTTCGAGAAAAACGGCTTTGAAACTTGCCCATTTCAATTCGTACCTAATTGAATTTTTGTAAGATCAGCTGATTTTTCTTGAGCCCAAAACAGACAAATATGGAGATTCACAAGAAAAACAAGTGTTTTAGGCCATAAGGATCCCGAATTAATGAATAAGAACCCCACAAATCGATTCAGCGACCCAAACTGACCCAATCTTGCTATTAAAAAATAATCGATGGATTCAAATTTTTTCTGAGTATAAATATTTTGAAAGCTTGTATTTTGGCGGGAAATTACTTGCGGTGGACAACCGGCAGACCAAAATGAAGAGAATACTCCATATTTTCGTTTGATGTGCGTAAATCTAGATTCGTACTTAGGTTAATAACTAACATTTTGTTTCGCGCGGACCCATTTGTTTCGCTGACGCTCACGCCGTGGGCGGTTCTTTCTTCAATAGTGGGAGCGACTGCGTATTCCATTTACATTTACGGAAGATGTTTGAGAACAAGGTAGTGTTGGTTCAGAACACGGTGGTCAAGTATTGAATTTCAAAACAAGGTGGAAAGATAAAACCATTCAGCGGGATCAGACTATTATTCTCAAAACAAGGTACGAAATTGGTTGCCTTTTCGCTCGGAGTGATGGTCGTCAACCTTGAAGCACGGAAATGGCCTGGTCTCCGTCGGAAAGGACATACCGAAAGAGGCCTTTCCTCTTAGTTTCGGCCGGAAGGGACGCGCCGTCCGTGGGTCATTTCGACATTTAGCAGCGGGCGATACAGGGAAAGAAGCAGTGAGTGGGAGCAGCGATGAGCGACGTAGAGGAAGACGCGGGCGCACTGGGGCGGCAGAAATCCATCTTCAGCGGCATGGGGAGGTGCACGCGCCCGTTTCCATGCATCTACTGGTCGCGTACTCATTCCTTTAGTGACTGATCAATAAACAAACGCGCAGGGTGCGGCAGATCAACCAGTTCCGAGAAAAGTGGAACACATCCAAGACCAAGATGCACCCGGTGGGCGGGGGCTTTGGCGACGCCGCCGCCGCCTCGTCGGCGTGGACGCGCCGTGGTGGGCCCAAAAAGTTTTCAGCGACGCTCCGAAGCGACGGTGAGCGTGAAAAAGGACTTGCCGGCGCCCGTTCCAGCGACAGACCGCGGCTGCACCGCGCGCTCACTTCGTCTGATTTGGAGCGCTATCGGTCGATTGCGCTGTGGCTGAGCGGCAACGGCATCGACATCGCCGACGCGCCACAGCCCGAAGCCACGACCGTTCGTGCTGGTGGGGGTGACGTGTTCGACGACGTGCTCGATTCGCTGGACGCCCTTGAGAAGTCGGTGGAGAGTGAGCTTGCCCTAATCAGCGGGAAAGCCAACAACCAGAGCGTCACATGCGAGGACCCCACTGCGTCGCAGGTATGCATGGGCCATTTGTGGCATCGGTACCGAGTCCTTGTTCCTCAACGCATCAGTACTTACCGCTTTGATTCTCTGCTTTACGCCGGCGGATACGCAGTCCGAGTGCGATGCGGTCCCGGATCCGCCTATCTGCGATTACGTCGTGGTTGTTGGGCCAGATATCGCCGACATAGCGGCGAAGAATTACTGGAATCGCCAGGAAAACGTCTTCGAAGCGACGGTCGCTTTCGCGTACCCTCCGCATTGCCAGTTCAATGCCGAGAGTATCGAGCACTTTTGCTTTCCGCGCGGTATAAAGGCGATGGCTGACAGGTATGAAGCACACCGGTTGTGTTCACTACCCAACTCACTAACCATTCTGCGCTGGTGCTTTATCAAATTTGCAACAGTGGCGGTGACACTCAGCTGGATGATCGAGGGGAATTCTTTGTACTCCTGCTGTCCGGAGGTGGAGCACAGGGACAAAGCGTTCAGTACGCGTTTTGCATGAAGGGACTCGCGCGCGTTCCGAGCAGCTTTGACAGTGGACACTCCTCACTCGTTCCGATTTGCTACTGCATCGTATCGCAACTGCCACTCGTCTCATTCTTTCGAGACGTGCTGAGCCGACTTCTCGGTGAGTTCGGCGAGTATGTCGACGACGATACATCCGCATACTAACATCTTTGTACCCATTGACCGTGGTAGACGACGTGCAGCGCGACACTAGTGCGACAAGTCAGGCGCTAAAGTGCAACGTCGTCTCGAATGAGGTCAGGAACTATTGTTGATCGGCTGATATGTGCGAAATCGGTGCGTGGCCGTCTGTTGAGTAGGCTAACTCGATTTGATTTTGTCTTACGTAGCACTCTCACTTCGTGGACGGCGTCTTCCGCAAATTGAGAGCTGTTCGCGTTTCGGAGCGGGATCCCGCCATTTCTGTGAACATTTTCCCGACACCTGGGCAACCACTCGTGCTGCAGCGATCAAGTATCGACGACGGGAAAGACACCTTGCTGCTTCAGTGGTCGCTGCCTCTGCTGTTGGCAAGCTTGTCCATTGACCAGATCCTTCAGATCGTGGCGCTGCTTCTGACAGAAATGAAGGTGATTGTGGTCTACGATCAACCTTCTCTCTTGTCATCGGCAACGCTGGGACTTGCTTCGATGCTCCAGCCGCTTTCCTGGGCAGGACCACTCATCACGGTTTTGCCGCCATTTTTGCATGAGTACATGGAGGTGAGTAGCTCATTGTGTTCATTACCGCTGTTCTTTCCTCAGGGAATCGTGGAGTCTAATCCTTTCGTCCCTTGTATGGCTGTCTGTAGGCACCCGTTCCACTGATCTGTGGCATCGACACCCTCCCTCCGAGTTTTGAATGCATGGCAGGGTCCGGGATTGTAAATCTACTCGACCGCCGCATCATCCTTCACCCGGATGATGAAAGCAACTCCGAGGCGCTCAAGATCCCAGGAGTGGATGCACTCTGTCGAGACCTCGACTTTTTTACAAGTCAGATAAGGCAGCCCAAGTCAGAGCGGATCGTTTCGTTCGGAGTGGACGTGGTGATTCGCAGAGTGCGACTGCACATCCAGCAATTGCTAGACGCGTGCACTCTGCTTGAAGGGGAAGCTGCGGTGTCGGTGGACCCAGCTCTCGGCCCCACCATGGACGAGCTCAAGTTCATGCGTAGCATCATGCAGACTCAGATGTACCAAAAGTACAGAGACGATTATCCGCTGACCACAAGCTCGAGTGGCGACCTGAAGGCGATGGGCGAGGCCGTTAAGGCGGACGACGGCGTTGCAGACCGAACAAATATGACCACGAAGCGTGAGGCAGACAAGAGCACATTCAAGGCGGCGGTGGATGTCATCTTTCGAATCGCGCTGACTGGTGTCAACGAGATCGATGGAGGCCCTGAAATGCCTCTTGACCTGGACAAGGCTTACGACTACGCCAGTTCCTTCGCGGACTACTGTAAGCCGTGCAGCTCCTCGGCATCTAGCGGCACGGGAGTCGCCATCGAAGCCAGTGGTGCCGGCGAGTCAGGTGAGTTTGGGTAGCTTTTTTCCTGGGGCGCTCACGTTCAATCTGATTGTTGCGAAAGAGTGTTGATCGAATGAACTGTTGCGGCCAGACGAAGAGCAGCAAATTAAAGAGTCGTCCAGCCCACAACTGCTACCGGCGGCGCTCGAGGTGACCGAGGGCATCGTCGCTCCTCGTCTTGGCAGCGACCAGTTTGAATCAGTCGCTGCTCTTCATGAAGTCAGCAGTTCCGGTGCGGCAGATCCAGGAAGCGCTCACATACGCTTGGGTCAACAGAATGGATCGCATTCACCAATTTCAGAACAAGACAGCGATGTCACGCTGGAGGATATCGAAACCGAGATTAACCTCTGCCGGTCTGACTTCGACTTTCACCCTCTACGACGCGAAGACACCGAGACGACGATGTCGCTTCTTGGAACAACGTTTAGCGAGATGATGATACGTGGCGGGGGATCACGCTCTGATGCAGATTGGTTCTCCGAATCGAGTGAAGACGAGAACTTCCACGATTGCCATGATAGTGACGAGTCCGAGCCTGTTGCGACCGACGCCAGTACGAGGAAGCAAGGGGATCGCAATGATGGGCTGAGCTTGCAGACCACAGATTCGTGTGTCAAGATACAACGAACGTGGCGAGATTGGATCGCGCGCCGACGGAGCCCTGTCAGGCGACCGCAAGCTGAGTCGCAACACGGAAGCGCGCTGATATATGACGACGCCAGCTCAGGTCTGCTGCATCGGCGGATGGAAATCCTGCACGAGTTGGGGGTGCTTACGCGAGGCGTGAGGGTCCAGAAGGTAATTCATGCTGATAGCAACGTTGCGGGGGTGGGGAAAAACTAAGTGTTGTTGTTGGGATGGTTGGTCATTCACAGGAGGAGACACGCGGTACGACTGAGGGACGACTGTGCGTTAGCGCCGACCTGTCTAGACTTGAATGGTGGGCAGCGTCGGAGAGGCCAAACGATGGGTGTGTCAACACCGTGAAGCTCCAGCTCATACGACGGATTTCGTCACGCGTGTCAGTCGTAGACGCCGACGATGCACACTCATCAGCTGGCTGGCTAATGACTGAAGTTTACTACGACGGGGGCGCGTGGCGCTTCCGACACGACATGTTAGCGCAGGACTTCTTCTGTTTCTTGCGTTGGATCACAGTGTCGACACTGAGTCCAGGAGGGAGTGACTCGTCGGTCTCTCTGACGAGCAGTTCTCGGTCGGTGCCAGCGTCCGTCTCAAGCAACAGTGAATCCGCCGCTGAAATCGTCTCGAGAGGTGTGTCAATCGAGAGCACCTCGCTTTCGGGCTCGTCACATGACCGCGAATACCTCGACAAGTTCAAAGCTGCCCTTCGCGCTGGATTCCTCGTCGAAAAGGTATGAGAAGCATTACTTGTGTGAAATGTGTCGTGGACATGCCGGGTTGGTGGTGGACCACACTCACGCGCACCTCTCTTTTTGGCAGCATGGCCGAAACGGGAAGCCGCACGCAAAGATGATCTTTTTGGACGCTGCGGGCACACAGCTCGTGTGGAAGAAGCCGCCGGCGTCGCGAACCACAGACCCACCAACAGCAATCGTGAAGAGCGCATCATTCTTCAAGAAGAGCTTGTCTATCGCTTCAATCAAGGCTGTTCTTCGAGGCAAGCAGACTATCGTGTTCAACCGGGCGACAGCGAGGGCAGCGGACGAGAACCTGTGCTTGTCAATCGTGGGCGCGACTCGAACGCTCGACATCCGAGCATACTCGACGGAAGACCACGAGCTGCTCTTTTGCGGGTTCGCTCTATTGGTTAAAGCTAACGCCCGTCCGCGACAGTAGTCGAGGCGTTCGTGACTCACACGTCACACGTCTTTTCAACCATGTCGGTGATCCGAGATT
The DNA here is from genome assembly GCA_023337975.1 of Phytopythium ostracodes. Taxonomy (NCBI): domain Eukaryota; phylum Oomycota; class Peronosporomycetes; order Pythiales; family Pythiaceae; genus Phytopythium; species Phytopythium ostracodes. The sequence goes on from JAADXW010000285.1 coordinate 26,354, forward strand.
GAAGGCGGGAAGTCGGCGCATCGTCTTCCGTTAAAAAAGACACCGGAAGTGCCATCACACGCCGCGCTTTTTCGGCCAGAAGATCGAGGTCTGGCGATTTCTTCGACCGCCTGCGTGCTTGCCACAAGACCAAGAGCGCTTCAAACCGTTCCATCTCGCAGCCATGAAGCAGGTCGGACACGAGTTGAGCCGCGTTCGAGGGCCGAGACGCTCGATCCTGTGAGGTATTAATCGCGATTAGCGTTGCAATACCTGTCACAGGTCATCCAGTGAATTGACACTCACCAGGAGGGACTTGGGCGAGACGATGCCGCTGAACGTCGTCTCGTACTTCTGGACGCGCGACGCCATCTTTTTGGTTACAGTGGCGATCGTCTCGTCCGTCCCTTTGGTCGACATGACGTGGCGTTCCAGTTCGCTCTTGACCTGCGTCGCAAGGGTGTGGCTGATTTAAATGCACGTCCGACAGACAGAGCGCGGGTGAGAGATCCAAACACTTGCTGACAAGTAGAGGTTGGGGAGGGGAGAGAGAGAGAGAG
>JAADXW010000286.1:0-26884 GCA_023337975.1 Phytopythium ostracodes
CACGCGTGAGCAGCCGCCGCGAGCCGATTCGGGAAAGGCTGCGCGCAAGCGCAGCCGCAGCGGAGGAAGCTGACGAACGTTGTGACTCGGTGCTGCTTCCGTCGATGACGGAGAAGCTCGCTGAAGTGTGCTGTCGAAAACGATGCGCAGAAGCGGTCAAAACAGCGCGCGTCGTGCGCGAATACCTGCAAGCGCCGGTCTGCGTCCGATTCGCATACTGGAGTCGAGATAACACACATCGCAGAATGTGGGCGCATTGCTGCAGGCAGCGTAGCTGACAGCGGGGTGGTCGCGCTCGCACATGTCGCAGATTGACCGTTAGACGCCGTTGATGGTGCCGTCGTTGTCGTGCCGGCCGCAGGCGGCGCCACCGGCGTCGCCGATACTGACAGTGAGCTTGCGTCAGTCACAGACGGCGTTGGCTGCTGTTCTCGCTGCGCGTGGGGCCTCGAGGTCCTCGTCACCGAGGGCGGAGAAGTAGTCGTAGTCATCTTGGTCTTGGGGCGCGGGCGGCGCTTGGACGCTGCCGAGAAGGGTATGATCGTCGAGCGCGTCGCCGCCGTCACCGCCACCAGAATGGTGGGGATGTGAAGGCAGATCTGCGCGAAACACAGCCATGATATGGTGCGTCAAGTCCGCGGCACCACAGTGTGTCGTGAACACTGACTCGCTCTGCAAAACCAGACTAGTCGAACATTGAAGGTTACAGTGATTTGCGTGAATAGTTAACACTTGCTTTGCATAACAAAATGCAGCGAAATCGACAGGCGGAAGAAACCTCCAAGTCCCAGTGTATTGATTTTAGTCAAGAATGTAGTTCATCGCGCTTTTTTCAAGCAGCCCAGCATGACACCAGCAGTTCGCAAAGGTCGTTGCCGAACGCCTGTCCCAAGCATCTAAGCACCACACAATCCCACGCAATATCCCGACCTTATAAGGCATCTCCTCCCCAACATCGATCTGCTCTAAAGCAAAGTGCATCTTCTCGCGGAGCACATCGCGCTTTACACAGTAAATTATACCTTGATCCATGGGCTGATACCGCGAGGTGCAGTTCGGCGGCAGTCGCTCGAGCCGCACATTCGTCAACAGCAGACCATCGTTGCTGTGAGACGACGTGTTGTCGACCAACAAAAGCACATGGCGCTCCTCTTGCCTCACGTGCTCGTCAAGCGCGAGCAGCCACTCTTGAAAGACGGCAGTTGATATCCAGGCCTTCTGGGTTTCCTTGTAATGTAGTTCGGCCGGCCGCTCTCCTCGTCACCGTGGCGTCACCGACTTCCCCACAAGTAGTAGGGCAGCTTGTTGCTGCCATCGGCATTCGCGCACACAGCCAGTGTGATCCGCGCTTTGTCCTGCTTGAGAGACGGCGCCTTGTTGATGCAGATCGAGCCGCGCGAGACGTTGTTGTAAAAGAATCCGGTCTCGCTCATATTGTAGATGTCGCGGCGGCGACACTGGCGGAGAACCGTGCGCAGCTCCTGCAGCTTCACCGCCACGACATCTTCGTCCACAGAGCTCGACTCGCCGTGCGAGTGCCGCCAGCGGGTGCCGTACCGAGCCTCCAAATGCCGTAGCCACGACCAGCCAAAGCTCGGTCACTTGGGCGGCAGGATGCCGAGCAGCACAGTAAGCTTCTTCGCTTGTGCCATAATGAGCTCACCAGGTAAGGAGGTGTTGCCCAACTCGCAGATAGCCAGGAACTCGATCACGCACTGGTACAGGAGCAGTTAGTGGGTAGAGTGGGCCTTCTTCTTTTGTAGCGACTCGGGCGTAAGGCTGAGGAGCGGTGTCTCCAACTTGAGCACGTGCCCGATGACCGGCTTGGTGGGCCGCTTGGGGAGTCTATACCCTCGGCGGGCCCACTCCGCCAACTCATTGTACGCCGAGCCGGGCTGGGTCCGACTCTGCCGGCAGATCTGCAGCTCTTGGTCCTTGGTCAGGTGGATGCGCTTGGTGTACTGCGTGACAACGGCTTGGCTGGTGGTCTAGGCGTCTTGCGTGGCCTCGGTGGCGCTGGTGGCGATGGTGGCGGTGATCTTGGTGGTCTTGGCCATCGGGATGGGCTTGCTGAAGGCGACTTGGTGCTTGTATGGTAAATTGAGAAGTGAGATGCCTTACAGATTCGGCGACCGGACCGAGGAGATCGATCACACAGGGCGCTCTGCCGGCGCTAGCTGTCCAAGTTGAAGAGGATTGGATCCGCAGGTAAAGGCTCGTTGATTGGCATCGCTGATTGGCGGAAATTTTTATGTGCTCGCTTCTGATTGACGGAATCAACAGCGAATTGCCTCTGATTGGCGAAATCGAAAAATTTGAAGTGCTGATTGGCGGAACGCGAATACTGCGAAAACAGTACCTTTGAAAACTCGATGCATCTGCGGGATGTATCAATTTTTGAAGATTATCAAAAACTGCCCGTTAACTTCACGCGAATCACTGTACCCCTACAAGAGGGGAAAATAACAGAAATTGGAGCCGGCCAGTGGCCTTCTCACGAGGGTTGGAGTAGTTTTCAACTAGCAATCACGATGCATCAGCAGAGCTTCACGCACTATCGTATTGCCCCAAGCGCAAAGATAACAGAGAGGAGCGAAGCTAACCTGTTATTATATTGCTGTGAGGATCCCTTACGTACATGTTTGTTAGTTTCTTTGTCGAAAATGTCAAGTTCTGATTCGTCGATAATACTCTTTCGAAATCCGTCAAATAACAGTGTCGAAAGCAAAGTTTGATTTTGGACGCTTCTGGCGGTCCTGCCGCGCTAAACCCCCTCCGCCTCAAACGCGACGCCAAGACACACGAGCAGCAGAATGGAGCAGCCCACGGGAACGGAGAAGATTGTGCTGACGACGGTACCGTAGGCGCAGCACCGCCGCCTTACACCGCTTAATTGGCGTCTGCTTACCCACCGCGCTGTTGTGTGCTCCTGCAGGCCAGCGGCGCCTTCTTCGGCGCGGCCGTCGGTTCGGTGGAGTCCGTCTGGTCCATCCCGAAGCTCGGTGGGTTCTGATGGCGTCGCGCTGCCTTCTGGTCTGTCCTTGGGACTCTCTCTTAACCCGTGCTGACTGATGCTTCCAGGCGCCAAGCTGCCCAAATTCGCCAGCCAGCTGAAGCACGTTGGTCTTCGCTCGGTACGTGACAATTGCTACTCGATGGAATCCGGTGGTGGTTTAGTGTGTGTGTCTAACAACGTGGTCGTCACATCGATTGATTCAGGTCGTCTTCGCGACGGTCGGTTGCCTGTACGCCACGGGCGAGTTCGTCTCAGCTAGCGTGCGCCAGAAGGACGACGCCGTCAACGCTGGCGTCGGCGGCCTGCTGGTCGGCGCGGTGCCGGGAATCCTCAAGAAGAACGCGCGTCTCGGCGTCGCTACGGGCGTGCTTACCGGTGCCGCCATGGGGACTGCAGCCTTCTGGTACGAGCGAACTACGTGCGAATTCTGGAGTCGGACGGTATGGTGACAGAGAGCTGACTGAGGTGGTTGTTATGCAGGCAATCGACCCAGGAGTCGCCTTTCGACAAGTTCGCGGCTGCGTCCAAGGCCACCAAGTACGGCCAGGCTTAATCGCGCAGGTGTTGGTGCGCCGGTCGTTGTTTGCAAGCACTTGCGCCGAAGGCAGTTCTTTCGCGGTCACCCACAAACACAGAATACCACAAACGCATCATGTTTTTACCATCTACCCCAGTTTCTTGCTCACGTAATGGGTGACAGGCTGGCGCAGTTGGAGCCGTAGAAGCCGCTGAAGCACGAGCACACGCCGGTGGAGTAGTCGCAGATGCCGCGGTTCGAGCAGTCCACGTGGCACTTGTTGCCGGCGGCGCCGACGCCGAAGCCCCCCGACGCGGTCCTGCCGGAGCAGTCCGTCTCGTCCACAGTGGTCATTGGGTCGTCACCTGAGGGGCACCGAACTGCGTTCACATGACGCCCGAGAATCGTCATGTCCTGTCGTTCCTGGGATCTAACACTTGCAGTGCCAAGTCTCATGACGCGGTACGCACCTCGGGAGCAGTCGCCGCCAAACCACTCGGAGAGCTGGCGCTCGCCTGCACCCAGACCGACAGTCCACGACGAATCGCAGAGACAGCCATAGAGTCGGTCTTGGTCCCACGTCGTCGTTGCCTGCGTAACATATCCATCGTTGACGGGTGAGAACGAGGTAACATGGTACCCCGCCACACAAATGCAAGCGCACCGCAGCGCCACCGTATGAGGCAGCAGCAGAGAGCGGGGAGGCACTCGTTATCGCCGCCATCTCGCTCATACTCAGGCATTGACCGTGACCAGAACAACTGTTGGGACACGTCACTGCATCCAGCACACACGTTGGTCATAGATACAATTGGCTTTAGAATACACACCACGAAAGGTGAGCGTACTTCGCTGGCAGGCGTTGCCTTCATATCCACTGTAGCATCGGCACTGGCCACTGGAGCGGTTGCAGGTACCTGCGCTCGAGCACTCGGTCTTCTCGTGCGCGGTATCCGCGCTGGTCGGCATGCCGCTCCACGACGGGCCGGCGGGGCACGTTCCTGGCGATCCAATCCACAGTCAGCGAGAGAATCCGACACACGTGACATCTCCACAATGACAGCGATGGTGGCGCGTACGCTGGGAGCAGTCGGGCGCCTTGTAGATGGCGATATCCGAGTCGGCGCCGTATCCTTCGTAGCACGTGCAGGCTTTGGTGAGCGTGTCGCAGCGCCCGTGTCCGTTGCAGTTGCCCAGCATGGCGCACAGGTTGCCCGTCGGCACGCCCAGCTGCGCGCGTGCCTCCGGAGCACAGCATGCGACGCACGCGCTCGCAAAGAGCAGTGCCAGCGCCCGAGCTCGGCCCCTCGGTGCGCTCATATCGGCTCTTCCGGTCGAAAAGGATGAGAACGGATCGAGGTCGGAACACAACGAAGAAGCGAAGCCATGTGGGGAACGGCCCTGTGTCTCTTCGGGGTACCCCGACTTGCCCCTAATGCAGCAACTTCCGCCCGCGTCCATAATGAAATGAAAAGCGGGAGCCCTGTGATTCAACAACCCGCACGATCTATCCCCGCTAAAGTTCGAACCTGCCCTTTGAAGAGAAAAAGATTGAGCAGTTGACCTTGAACAGACGGTCGGATGCATCGGCCGTTTACATTTTTCGCCGGCGGTAGAGAGCGCGCCCAAAGGCGGGGGCGCGGCGGAGAAGAACGCGAAGAAAGCGCCACTCGCGCCCTCCCTCACAACCCATAATAGCCGCTTTCGGAATCGCGATTATCGTTCAGCGGCAGCGGTAGTGTGGCGTGGGTGCAAGAAGGCCGAGAAGGACGGACGGCAGGGAGTATTTTTTGAGAGAAGAAGAAACGGCTCGTCTTCTTATTTGGGCCGCGGTCTTATTTTGGCGCAAAGGCAAAATTAGAACGGCGCGCTCACCCACAAACGGTCACTTTGCGACGGACGCCCGAAGCCCGAGAAAGGACGCGACGAGAGAAACCGAGCGCGGGACCGACGGACGTTCATTGCAGCAAGACGCGCGACGCCCACAGGACCAGGCCGCGTATTGTACAAGCCAGAGACGGACGGAGTGACGGCGATGGCTAACGACGGGGCGGACATCCCGCTGCAGAGCAACGTGAGCGCCGAGGAGGTGCCGTCGCTGCCCTCGTCGCCGACGGCGGCGGACGCGGACGCGGTGCTGGACCTGCCGTTCGTGACGCCCAGCTGCTCGCTGGCGCTGCAGAGCAAGCGCGTGTGGCTCGTGCGCAACGCACTGGTCGCGACCAAGCGTGCGTCATTGTCTGCTTTGTTTTTATGGAGGGTGCGTCTGCTGGAGGCTAATTGCTGCTATCGTGCGTGTTGTGTATAGTGGCGACGTGTAGCATCGCCGCGCTGGTGCGAGCCGTGGACGAACTGACCGCCGACGGCGACGCGAGCATGGAGAAGGACGCGTTCTTCGCCATGGTGCGCTCACTGCCGGAGCTGCGCGCCGGAGAGGTCTTTCGGCCCGTGGAGGACATTCTGGACCGCATCTACCGCTCGTTCCAAGCCACGAACCGCACAGACGTGTTCCAGGTGAGACCAGACACCCTTGATGTACACTTCACATCCTCCTCTCATTGTTGTACGCCTCTGTCTGCATGCAGCTCGCGATTGGCTGTCTCGTGCTACTGCCGGGTGATGTCCAAGAGAAAGTCGACGTGGCTGTCAAGCTAAGCCTGCGCGTGTGTGGTGCCAGCGCGGACGACCCGATCACGCTCTCGATCGCGAGCGCGGCTTTGAGCTGTCTGCTGCTCTCGGTCTCTGCTGTGTTCGATTTGCAGTCCGCAACTGTTGATCAGCTACAGTCGACTGCGTCCATAGTCACATCGTGCATTGAAGTGACTGTGGCGCGGCTGTTTGCGTTCCACGGGCTCTCGAAGGAGGACACGATTTCGTTTGAAAGCCAGATGTGGCCGTGGATCGAAGCCAACAACAGCTCGAGCAAAGCAGTGCCGTGGATCAAGCTGCTCGACCAGAAGAAATGGCCCGCCATCAAGCGCTTGAGCTCCCCAACAAGAACGGAATCGCCATCGCCAACCAAGTGGGGCGTCCCGTTGGCTTTCTCCGACGGGTCAAATGGCGACGCATCCGCGGCGATGTCCGAGACCTCAGCCAGCAACTTCGATGGTGAAGACGGCGACGTCGATGCACCAGAGCCTCTCACCTTTCGCTTCTCCGACGCAGACGGTGGAATACTCACTATCGGGGAAGACCAAGCCATTCAACTGTACGACCTGTTGATCCAAGTGGCGTTTACAAAGGTCTACCCGCAGGCGATATACGACATTTTTGTGCAGCACACGGGCGACGGCTTGCTGGAAGAAGAGACGTTCCTCGAAGCTGTCAATGAGCTCGTCAGCATGACCGACAAGCCCCACCTGATGCACGACAACGCGTTCCTCGAGTGCATGCTGGATATCTTCCGCGCATTTTTGCCCGAAAAGTGCATCAAGGTCGACGCCTTCGAGGTGGCCGCCGGGTTCAGTCTCATGGCGTGGGGATCCAAGAGTGACAAACTGGCGTCAGCGTTCCACTACTTCGACGTCGACAGCAAGGGGTACTTGAACCGCCAGCAGATGTGGCGCTTCTTGCGGTCAATTTTGACCACGCTGCTGTACCTTTCGCCTCCGGACGATATCGTTCTGCAGCGCTACGGCTCGCTGGCGGACCTGGTGGATACGGGCGAGCAGGAGATCATGGAATCGATCATGGATGGGATCGAGGATGATGAAACGACGGGGGATGACGAGGACGACGACAACTACATCGACCAGATCGATGGCGACCGCGCACGTACGAACTCGGACTTGCGAATGGGCATGTACACGTTTGACGACTTCGGGTGTTGGTACAACGCCGGCGGGTACCGTGGAATGAGCTGGCTCGAGTTGCTGGACCTGAAGAAGTGGGCGTTTGTATCTCCCGAATTCAACGTGGACGCGCTCGACGTCCAGCCGATCGACTTGGCTGTGGCGAGTACGAACTACTTCACGGCTAACAACATTCAGGTCGACGTCGACTCCGACCCGTCGTATGGAGGTGCGCGCCATCCGTCAAACTTTGCGTTCGCCGACGTGATCAACGAAGATGAAGAGGAAGACGACAGCGACGACGAACCAGCCACGAATGGTCACGGGCTGAAACAGGGCAATGTGCCACCGTCATCTATCGAGTCGTCGTCGACTGTGGTGGCTTCCAAGGAGAGTAGCGCGCCTACGACTCTTCCTGCTATCTGTCTCAAAAACGAAATCGTGCTGGAATTCGACTTGCCGTTCGACCCCGACGACGATGCCATCACTGAGCTTCCCATCACGACGCTGAGCTTTGACAACGGGGACTTGATCCAGTACTTTGAGCTGCAGCGCGCCATCAAGCTGAACCAAGTTGAGCTGTATCGCGTGTATCGCGTGTTTGAGCCGTACATGGAGAACCCCTCGACTTCGTGCATTGACAAGAGCACATTCGACGCGTGCATCCGACAGCTTCTGCCAACAGACATTGCCCGGGGTGTTTTGGCGGCGTTTGGTGTCCACACAAACACGCGCGTCCCACCGAGAAGCGTTGGGCGAGGCAACGACCCTAAGATGGTCGCGGATACGCTGTCACGGCTCTTCTTCGCGTTCAACCGAGGCGGTACAGGCAAGATTGACCTGATAGAGTTCGTGTCGGCATTCACGATCTTCTGCGCCGGCTCCAAGAGCGAGAAGCTCGCGTTTGCGTATCGCCTGTTCGATGCCGACCGCGATGGCTGCTTGACTCGACGCGAAATGTGGAAGTACTTGCGATCCTTTTTGACAATGCTGCTGGCGCTCGGCAACGGCTCGGAGCTGTCCGCCGAGGCCATTGCCAGTGTTGCCGATACGACTGCGATCGAAATTGCCGATACGATTTTCAAGGACACCAACAAGACTTTCAGCACTCGTCCGTCCGCCTCGAGCCGACGAGGTCATCGTCGTAGCTTTGACATTCCCGAGTCGGCCGACGCCATGACGAGAGCCATTCGTCGGAACGGTGGTGGTCGCTACGAGCATCGTGGATCGCTCCCAGACGAGAGCTCTATTATGCTCGGTGGTGCCGCTTCGAGCGCTGCGGGTGCAGGTGCGGCACAGGCGTTTGTGAGAGGTGGAGTCGTCTCATTTGAGGAGTTCGCGGTGTGGTACTCACAGCACGGATACACCATCATTGCCTGGATCGAGCTGCTCGACACCAAGAAGTGGCCGGAGGTGAACGACACTGTGGCTGAAGCAATCCTGCGGTACATCAACCGGCAGCAGCAGGCGTTGGCCGACGTGACTGAGCTCACGACGGAACCTAGCTCGGGCTCGTCAAACGACACGGTTTCGTCTCACGAGAGTGGCACTGATCGTCAGCGCTCGTCGTCACTGGAAGTTGTTCACCCAGACACGGAAAACACTCTGTTCGGCTCCACCAACGATGCGGTGGCTACGGAAGACCACCACGCCATTGTATCTAGCGTGGACGCTGTGAGTGGTATCGCGCATCTCATCACATCGCCCTCAAGTTCGTCCTCGAGCAACAAGGACCTGTCGTCGGTCGCGCTCCAGTTCAAGCTGACCAGCTATGACAACACGTCGCTTCGCATCCGCCTCAAGGACGTGGCGATCGTGTACACCATCTCGGAGCGCATGAACTTCAGCCGCATGACGTGTGGCGAAATGTCCCACCTGCTCAAGAAGTACGCTCACGGCAAATCGCTGACCAAGCAGGGGTATCTGCGTGCCATGCGCGACCTCGTGCCGCGCGATGAGTTGTCCAACGAGGACCAAGAGTTCCTGTCGTTCCACCTGCTGCGCATTTACACTCTGTTTGAGAGCGAAAGCGTGATCAGCGATGGAAGCAACAACAACACCAGTGACGGCAGCAACAACGATGGGCTCAGTACCACCTCTTTAGGGAGTGGTGAACTGGAAGACCCGTACGGGATGAACTCGAGCTCGGTCGGCCGACTTCAGCTGCTGGCCGGTATGAGTGTCTTCTGTGGATCCACCAAGAGCGCCAAGTTAGGCGTGCTCTTCAAGATCTTCGACGTGCAGGGTGACGGTCGCGTTTCACGCCGACAGTTGTTCGAGATGCTCAAGGCAATTCTCGTTGTGTTGTTCGCATTCTCGAGTTTCAACGCGACCAAGGGGCACTCGAACGACACAAGTACGGTCAACTCGTGGAGTACCAACTCAATCGCCGAGCGTGCAGCAGGCGCTGTAATCTCCAAGCTCTTTTGCGAAGCGACCACGAAGCGCCCTGATGCGATCAGCCTCGGCGAGTTTGCCTCGTGGTACGCCGCGGGCGGATACATCGATTGTCCATGGCTGGAACTGCTCGACCTGTCAAAGTGGCCGGCCAAAGAAGCATTCGAGGCGAGCAAACGCGAGAAGCCGCTCATCTACGCGTTCGACATGCTCGAAGAAGGAAACATTCTCCACTTCACCGAAAGCGACATCTCGACGTATTTGTTCATGCTGCGATCGACCAAGCTGAGCGAGCTGAGTGTGAGTAAGTTGTATGACGCGCTGCTGGCGTACGCTACTCCTTCGGCCGAAGAAGCGCGCAACATCTCCCGTGCCAACCAAAGCCGTGCTGCTGGGGGCGTCGCGGCGTACTCGTACGCCGCCGTGGAAGAAGACGAAGGCGCGTACTTGGTGCTCACGAGGAGTAACTACTACGAGTGTATCCGGAGCCTCGTATCGAAAGAAGGAATGTCGGAAAAAGCGCAGCAGACATCGTCCAAGTTGCTGTCGCGCGTGTTCAACGTGTTCGACCGCAAGCGTTGCGGCCGCGTGAACGCGCTGGAGCTAGCGTGCGGAATGAGCATCTTGGGCAAGGGGTCCAAAAGCCAAAAGCTTTCTCTCGCCTTTGATTTTATCACCAAAATGCGTCAGCAGCGGCAACGCACGCTCAACAACTACGCGTCGACGAGCTCGTACTACACGACGGCAGGCGGCGGCGGTGGAGGCTTCGGGTATCAGACCACGACCGGTGCGTTTGGAATCATGCCGAGCAACGCCAGCTTTACTGTCAACAATTTCGGCCTCCCGAGTGTTCGCGCAGCTCCGTCTACGACAACAAGTGCGCGTCGATCGATGGCGTTGCAACCGGAGGGCGATGCATTGCCTCACTCGGTGCTCTTCATCTATTTGCGGTCGTTCTTGCTCGCCCTCATGGCTCTGAGTGATGGCACATACCGCCTTGGTCTGGAAAAGATCTACGAAGAAGCCGACGAGTTCATCGAGGAAGCTATGGGCGACTTGATGACTGACGTGGCGGCGAACGGCCAAGCCGGACACACAAATGCGTCAGTCAAGTCTGCAAGCGGCTTTGCCGGATACGGCAGCGTCCACTCACGTGCGCGCGTGACATTTGAGCAGTTTGGCGAGTGGTACAACACTGGCGGCTACCAGCTCATCTCATGGGTGGAGCTGCTGGACGTGAACAAGTGGCAGCAGCAGCAGGACTTCCAGGAGCAGACAGCATCGATGTCTACCGCGTCGTCCGCGAGAATGCGCAGCAACCGGCGCGGCCCCATCATGGGCTCCCAGCGTCCGATTCCTGGTACGGTCCAGTCGATGCAGCAGCATCAGCCGATCGAGCATTTGACGACCACAAAGACCGTCGCAACCCGGAAGCGACAGATTCGACAGAGTGACATTGTGTCAACTCCCTTCGTCCAGGGTTTGCCGACCATGTCACCCACCGGAGGTGCTAGTGGTCGATCACGCGACTCACTGGGTGCCATTAGTCTGGGCTCGGAAGGTCCTGTGATGGTGTTTGCTATCGCCAAGGAGGCAGCAGAGCTGCAGTTCTTCCACGACGATATTTCACGTCTTCGTCAATTCCTGCGCCAGTCGCAGCTGCACAAGGTGAACGCGTTGGTACTCGAGGACGAGCTTGAGGTCTCGCTGCAGCTCGCGCTCATCACCTCCAGCACGGTGACGAGTAAGTCCCAGTTTGTGCGCGCGCTGCAGTCGGTGTGCGACAAGGCGCGCAGTGAGGAGCTTGGCCCGAGCCAACCCTTTAGCGAGGGCTCACTCGAGCTCGTGTACGCGCTCATGGATGTGTTTGTGCGCGAGACGGACTCGGCCAACGGCGAATATGAAGGTCATGACGAAGAAGACGACGAACGGATCGACCTCGGCGCCGTAGCCTGCGGGTTGCTCGTGCTGTGCGAGGGCAATCTACTCGACAAGCTGAAGTGTGGCGCAGTCATCTTGGACGAGCGCGCGGCACAAGATGTGGAGCGCGTGCCACTCGAGACCCTCAAGGCGACGCTCACGTGCTTCCTCATGGCCTTCTACGGCATGTGCAGCTCGCTCAGCGCTGAGCTCGTGCGCTACTCGGCCGAGTTGGGCGCGGACACTGTCGTGCTCGCATTTAATGCTGAAGCCATCGACATCGACAGCGGCGACAGCAAGGAGAGTGACGAGGAAGAGGCCAAGGAGGTTGACATGGCGCGCACCGTATCGCTGGCAGCGTTCAGCCAGTGGTTCGGCGACGCCGGATACCGTTCGCATCCATGGCTGGAGCTTGCGGAGCTGAAGAACTGGCCCGCGACCATTAACTTGTGCGGCACCGCGAGCGCGCTTGACGACAGTGACGACGACGCGAGCAACTAGAAGAAGAGACGAGGAAAAGCTTGGCGCCGTGGTGGAGCGCGCGTCAAAGGCGGAGAAGCGTCGCTAGAACACGAAGCGAGTATTCATTCACATGTACTTGAAGTAGTAGGCAGGTTGGCAGTTGGTGATTCTTTTTTTTCACGTCGCCTCTTGCATTCCCCTTTTTCATTTAGCGACTGCGTGTGTAAACAAATCACCCAACCGAGCACACGCTGTTCCCTGCTTTCACTTGTCCTTCTTGGTGTCGGCGCGAACGTGTTCAGATACTGCACTGGTATCCGAGGGCGTTGATACTGGCGTGTCGCCGTGCAGCAGGCAGGCCATGCCGACCAAGATCAAGGCCGCGCCCATGAACCAGCGCGTCGGCAGCAGCTCCTGGAAGACGACGAGTCCAACGGCCGCCTTTAGTCACAGCAGCACATGTGACAACTGGTGAGGGTGTCGATGCTGATTGAGGAATAGGTCGACAGGGGACGCACCGAGAGCATGAAGTTGACAGCGGCGCTCGTGACGGTGGCCGTGAGCGAGTCCGTCTCGTGCAGGCCGCGCACAAAGTAGTGCAGCATCAGTGCGTTGGTCGCGAGCATGGCACCCACGCACAGCACCCGAGCCAGCGAGTGGACCTGTTGGCATTGAATGAAGGCGTTCGGAGGGTTAGTGAGCCTGTAGAGTAACGCAATAGGAGAATGATGCTGCACCATAGCACAAGGGGCGAACGTGGCGGCGTTGGGGGAGGCGCTTGGGTAGTGCTCATAGCAGGCGCTCGCGAGCCACTGAAGCGCGCGTGCGTCGCCATCAGCTCCGAGCTTTTACACACAGCAATGGGCATCAGGAGAGTGCTGACGACGACAATGAACAAGCGGAGATGCGCACTTTGCCGAGCGTGCCGGCGGCCGCGGCGAGCGCTCCGGCCAGCGCGCTTCGCACCGTCAGGTACCCGGCAACGTTAGCAGCCTGTCCCACCTTGCTTGATCGCCTCTGCTGATGCCGCAGACGTCATGAGGGACGAGCGCTTACCTGTATCGCATCAGTCCGTTTTCGCGGTCGTCTATCGAAAATGTGGGTCTCACGAGCTCAAATATTTATTTATGGATAGCATGTTTGTATTGCATCCATAAACAAAGCTATCATTCGGAACTGTACACATGGAACCGATCCATAAATAAGAGTGTAGCCATATCGAGCCCACAAGGAACCAAAGAACCGAGCCGGTTGACGCAAAGCGCCAATCTTCACTTCAGGCAATGAAAGAGATCTAACAGCACCAAAACTCCTAAAGCCAACAGACAGCGCATCCACTCGGAACCCTGTAGCCTCATAGTTGCTAGTTTGTCCACTCCTCTTTCCATACCTCCTCGCACTCCTCCTTCAGCTTCACGATCGACAGCTTCAACTCGTCCAGCAGCTTCGTGTTGTCCGCATTCTGCTCCTTGCACACAGCGAGCTCCTCCTGCTGTACCTCCACCTTCTCCTCAAACTGGCGCTTGTCCTCCTCCGTGTCTTTCGCGTGCTGGGCGAGCCGCAACTCTAAATCCGCAATGCGACGCTCCCCGTCCGTCTGGGGTTCGACGCCGACATCGCGAGCTGGAGCAATGGATCCGCTCGACGGGAGGCTATCCACGCAGTTGTTCGCGATATCCTTAAGTGTCGTGAGGCTCCCAAAGTCTAACTCTCCCGTTGTCTCGTCGGCGTAGAAGTCAAAGAGCTGTTTGATGGTCAAGTTGCCGGCTTGCGGGGAGATCAGGTCCGTTGCGGTGACGTCGTAGCTTCGGTCATCCCAATGCGTTCCGACTCGTGTAAAGATCGTCTGGTCCTGAAAAACTTCGGGTGCCGAACGCGCGCTTGACTTCATCGACGTCAGCCGCCGGCACCATCACGCTCTCAAACTCGACCAAATCGCTCGCAGTGAACCAGGTCACGTCGCCGATGCGGACATGGGGAATCACGTGCATACAGAGATCAGAGATGATCCAGTCGAGCATCTGTCCAGGCTTGACAACGCAGACGTCGTGCTGCTTCTTGGCGCACTCGGCGGCGCCGGGGCAGATCCAAGCCTTGCGGTCGTAGCTGAGTCAGGTGTGGCGCTGCTCACAGACAAACACGTGCGGCCCTGTGATCTCAACGAGCTGGTCGAGCTTGAAGCGGTACTTGGGGAACGGCATCGTGTGCACGAGAGAGCAGGTATCGGAATGAGCAGGAGAGAGGTAGGCGTGAGTATGTCGACCCGAGGCCGCACTGCCCAGTGCAGTTTCTGAAAATGCTTGATGGAACAAACCAGGAGGGGAGTGAGTGAGAGAGAGATGATGGTACGCCTCCCCTCACGGTGATGCAATTGCAACAACTACATAGGATTGCATCAAGCAGACTTTACTTTATGGTGTTTGTCCAAAAACAAAAGGTTTTGCTTGAAGTTTCTGGTTGAAGCCGATTCTCTTTCCAGGATGTCCTGCAGCTTTTCCTTACAAAAGTCCGAGAAAGCACGCTGCCCAGAGCGTCTCGCGACCGCGCGCGCGCGCTCCCCTTATACTTGCTCATTTTGGGAATCTCTTTCCTGCGCACGATGGCTTCCAAACAGTACGACATCAAGTTCGACCATCTCGTCCGAGTCACCGGCCCACACGTGTTTGCTTGAGCAGCGCCACGCCCGGCTCAGCTATGACCGCAAGGCCTAGATCTGCCCCGGCGCCGCTACTTGCACCAAGAAGCAACACGACGCGTGCTTTGTCAAGCCTGGACCGATGCTTGACTTCTGGATCACCGACCTTGGCATGAAGTTCATCACCGGTGTCCGCATCGGCGGCGTCTCCTGGTTCAGCGTGAGGGACCTGGTCGACTTTGGAAGCGTGATGGTGCCGTCGACCGACGTCCACGAGATCGAGCACGCGATCTATACCGCCTTCGTCATCGACGACCAACGTTTTAAGGATTCCGGTAATTACCTGGATGGGACGATCTTTGCGCGATTCGGTGACCACTGGGACTCTCAAAGCGTTGGCACCACTCCGTCGGACCCGATCTCCCTCGAGGCTGGCGAGTTGACCATTGAAGAGCTCCTGGACTTTTACACCGACGAGGAGACGGGGGTCGTCGACTTCGGCGAGTTCACGACCCTCAAAAACGCCGCCAACAACTGCGTCAAGAAGCTCTCAAGGTGCGGATCTCTCGTTCTTTTACCTTTCCCGCTGGCACTGTTGGTTTCCGAATCGCGGAGTTGGAGGCAAAGCTCGCCCGGCAAGTCAGAGATGCGGAGGAGCACAAGCTTAAGCTCGGAGAGCTGGTCAAGGAGCAGGAACAGGAGCTGGTCATGTGCTGGGAACAGATTACGGAGCAAACGGACTTGCTTGGCGAGTTGAACCATTCTTTCGCCGAGCTGAGAAACGAGGGCAGGGCCTTGTGGACCGAGAGGCGAGCCAGCGAGCAAGGGTGAAATTTGCTATTTGCGGCACAAGGTACGCTGGCAGTTTGTGGCTTCTTCCGTTGCATGTAATGCGGTCAGTTTAACCCATGAAAAACCAGTATTTTAAAAGAGGGGTCGAGTGTTGGCTGCACTTTCACTTCAGTAAGGACAATCTGAGCTGACCAGTGCACTATCGAGGTATATGCAACCGATTCGCGATGAGCATACAGCGATACCCATTATGCGCCGCTCTCTGTGGCTTATGAGCTCTCCTCGCTGAACTGTCGCCTGGCGTTTCTATGTATTCTCGGCGAGCCGGCGCCACACTGAGCGCGAAGGGAAGCCAGGCACGCATCTTTTTCCTGGTCGTTGAACGCGAAGCGAAGCGCGCATCGACTGTATCATCGGTGCTGGCGAACTTCCCAGCTGATCGGCATGCGATCTCGATCATCTTCGGCTTTGCGGTCGAACGTGTCCGCCGCTGCGTGTATTGTAAAACGTGAAGTTAGAAATCGCGGACTGGCTCCAGTTGGTGGACTTTGTGAACGCGATGAGTCCAAGTTTAAAAATGGTTCGACGTTGTCAAGGCAAGGGAGGGTAGAACGCGTTTGCCCTACCTGACAGTTGCGTGTCTGCTTGTCTACCAAAAACGATCACATAAACCAGCTAAGCGGCGACCCCAGCATCTTGTGGAGCCCTTCCTTCCAGCCGGCCACTGTCCCCGCTTGCTCTTCGCGTTGTTGCTTTGGCTCGCCATCAGCCTTCTCGTACGCATTCAGGCGCTTCTTCTGCTCCGCAAGCAGTTTCTTGCACTGCTTCAGCTCGGCTTGCTGGGCCAAATCTTTCTCCTCCATTTCCCGCCGCAACTCAACGAGCTGTCGATGCGCGCCGCTGATCTCGCTGGTCACAACTGGCGGGATTGGAGGGCAAGATCGGCTCAGTCGCTGGCGTCCAGTGGTTGTCCTTGTGCAGGTTGATCAAGCAGTTGTCGGCGACTTCTCGGAGGTTCGTGAACGAGCCGAAGTCGACCTCATCGTTCGCGGCGTTCATATAAAAGTCGAAGATTTGCTTGATGGTCAGGACGCCGCCGCGGTCCAAAATGTGATCGCACCCAGCGTCGATGGCGCCACCCACGAGATAGGTGCCATATTCCGTCCAGCCGCACAGCCATGCTGGAACGAAGGCACGGCAAATCGCTTTGGACAGGTCTTGCTGGGTGATGCCTTTGGCAAACACCTTCTCGATCGCTTCCATGACACTATCAGCGTCGGCCACCGCAACGAGCAACGTGCGACGGATGCTACCGTAGTCATCGCAGCCCTACATAACTATGTTCTTGAGATCGGTCTGAAGCTTCATCACGAGCATCTCGCCCACACCTACTGCTGATGTAGCAGAGATCGTGCAGATTCTTGATGCGAACGTCTGGCCCTGGACACTTTTCAGTCCACTCAGCACTTTGGAGACGGCACATGGATTCACACGGATACTGGATCGTGCTGAACCGCGCGAGGAGCTGGTTCACCTTGAAGCGGTACATTGCAGGCGCCGATAACAGAAGCAAAGCGCGGAGAGCTTGCAGGCGCAGCATTGGATCGGAAAATAACAAGCTGCAGACGCTTTCTTTTGCGCTCCTCGCCCTTTCGAGAGTTTTCGTTGAAAGTCCGATACCGCAACGATCCGCCAGTTAGGCAAATCTGGAAGAATCAAGAGAAACGACGTGAATCGGGCGGCTTATGTGGCCTACTTCACTCTTTTCCTTATTCAGTCAAGAGTTCTCCAGCATTTCGCGGAGACTGCTGATCGTTGTGGTTGTTTGAAGGTACGCTCGCTTTTCACTACAGCCACATGGAAGCCACCCATCTTCGATATGGCTACATTATTATTTATGAGCCGCGTCCATAAATATACTTTGATCATTGTGCTAGCTCTCTGGATTCTTCCAGTTGTAAGGTAGGTCTGATTTGGTAGAAAACCCTACATAATTGATATTTTAGATATTTGAACTTTTAACCAGAATAACCTCATACAAGAATGTCGTTTATAGTCTATTACCGTCAAAACTGAACGGCTAAAATTTTGAATGTCTTCTGTCGGCCCGCCTCGTACAACATCTCACTGCATCATAAAATTATTAGATAAATTGGTCAACTACGGACTGGTCTACATACAATGAGACAAATAAACAATTTAGGATCCTTGCAAAATCAATTCCTGTAACAATCTATTAAGGTTAGGGTGGATGTTGCGCGAACACGGTCTCCGAGCAGGATCTACTGTAGTGCGGTGGACACCAAGCGCATCTTGTCGACTCTCAGCCTCAGCTTCGGGTCTGGTAAATTGGCAATACAGTGTCGATTCTTCGAGTACAGCGAGTGCTCGCAACAAAACGATACACGTATGGCCATTATGCCAATGAACTTCGGCGCATCCATATGAATCGCGGATGCTACAAACAACGTCAGCGTTAGAGGTAACTACGAACGGCAAGAACGCAGGCGCAACAACAATCTCGATGCTGCTGGTGCTTGCCGAAGGCGAGCACCAGCATAGCAGCGAGATTGCTGGCTGCCCCCCGATGACTGCTTCAGTCCAAGGGTAATAATACGAGTAGCTTACACTGTTTGCGTTTGTGCTGGCTAACTTGGCTAGGGTGAGTAGAATTCAGAGCTTCTTATGCAGGCACGGCTTTGTATTTAGGATATGGGGATTATCCATGTATAAGCTCTCGTCGACGTTTCTGTTTGAACGTGACTGTAGCTTTAAACAGCCACAACGGCCAGCCGTCTCAGCGAAATGCTGGAGAACTCCTGATTGACTTAAGGAACGGACAATGCATGTCACACAGTCGAATTTAGCCGTTGCGCTGTGAGCTCTCTGGATTCTTCCAGAGTTGTCTACCCGGCGGATCGTTGCAGCATCGGTACTTTCCGCGAAAACTCTTAAAGCGCCGAGGAAAGAGTCCGCAGCTTGGTACTTTCCAATCCATCGCTGCGCCTGCAAGCTCTCCAGTAATCGACTGTGTTCTCGGCGCCTGCCATGTACCGCTTCAAGCTTGACCAACTCCACACACGGGAATGTCCGTTCCAGGAGCCATGCGAACGGATGCGCGAGCTCCAGCGTGACGAATGCACCGACAAGTGTCCGGGGTCGGGTACTTGCACCAAGCAGTACCACGATCTTTGTTACGTCAGCTGTGGGCCTGTGGGCGAGGTGCTGACGGCCGATCTCAGTCAATCTCACGAGTGGCGTTGAGGTGGGTGGCCGCAAAAACTACAGGGGCATCGGCAGTTGGTTTCTGGTTCCGGTGGCCGACGCTGACAACGCCATAGCAGCGATCGGAGAGGCTTTTTCCAAAGGCCTTCGCATTACGCCTACCTGTACGGCTAAGTTGTGGCGTATCAGGGCAAGACCGTGACGGTTCGTCACAAGCCCGGCACAACAGGCATCGCATTCTTCAAGCTCGAGGAACTCGTGCTCGTCATCTGCCTTCTCCTCCAAAATGCAGCGAGTGCCACCGCGTCAACCTTGTGCGACACCATGCGTCAACATCATGTCACCGTCCTCGATCGACTTTTCGGGACGGATAGCGCGAGAGGCAGCCGTGAAACCTCTCATCTGCTGATTGGAATCCTTACCCGGCGCGATCATCCGCTCGGATCATCAGAGCGGACATGGATCGACCCCCTGACCGGGGTGACAGCCACGTTTCGACTTCAACATGCCATTGATTTCGCTCATTACATCGACGGGAACCATCCTATCCCTGTCACGAGACGGAGTTAGCTTGGCGATTCGTTCACCGACGACTTACTTCATCGCAGGTCGAGCCGCGCGTCCACCAGGGCGCCCGTAAGCGGCACTCGTACGCGATCATCTCTACCCTCATCCGCGGTTCCTCCGCCCGATCAGCATGCGCAAGACTCCCTCATGGCGCTTTTGGCGGAACTTGAAGAGGAGGACCTCGACGATCCACCACAATCGCTCGCTGCTCACCTAGACTCATGAATTTCTTAGAGATAATAGTAAGCATGCTGTTATATTTTATGATGATTTATCTAAACAAACACAACAAATCCAGAGCTTCTCTGTGCATTATTTGTGGGTGCAGGCAGAACGTGGCGTTAAGCTCAGCGCGAAAGACACGAGAGCCCTATTTACCTTTAGCGGCACACCATCCAGGCCACGAGCGACCAGCGGCAGAGATGATGCGGTCGCTAGCGGAAGCAAGATGGTGCACACGCAGCCGCACCTGCCGGACCACTACGCCGCGTTGGGCGTGCCGCGCTCCGCAACCGCCGAGGAGATCAAGACCGCGTGCCGCAAGCTTGGTAATGTGGGTGCCTTTTGTTTTTGAATCGAGTTGACAGTCTGCGACTCACGCGCCTCGTGCCGTGGCGGACAGCGTTCTTGCATCACTCGGACCGCTCCAAGGCCCACGACGCGCAGCTCCAGGACCACCATGTCGAGAGTGGCAAGGTGAGCGCTTGAGTCAAGTTGGAGGGTGGTGTTTGGTTGGTGGCCTCGCTCTGACTGCCTTGCTCTGACGACTGTCTCGCTACAACACGGCAGGACGCGGAGATCCGCAAAATCAACGCGGCAAAATACGACGTGCTGGGCGAAGTGACGACGCGCGTCAAGTACGACCACGAGCTTTTCGAGCACTCGGAGATGGGGGGGGGGGCAGCCCGTTCAGCGGGGCGGGCAACTACACACCCATGACGGCGGCGGACTTGAACCACATGTTTACCGGCCTGATCGAGTTCGAGCGCTTCACTACGGCGCAGTATCACCGGCAGCGATTGCATCGCGCGCCCGCTGCGATCGACCGGTGGCGCACCGCCTTCGAAGAGCGCAAGATCCCGCGCGCGTCCAAGCTGCCGTCACAGCGCGCGTTGGTCGCATGACTGGGGTTCCCTGTGTTCGCCCTCGCGCTCTGGGGTTCAACCTCAGCTCCATCAGTAGCCACGCCAAAGAGGCCAAAAAATATCGACCTGCGCGGGCAGTACTTCCAAGTTTGCCGCCAAACGGAACCTGTCGACATTCACACACAACCCATTACTGACCTTAATGTATGCCGAGGACGGGTTCACGTCGGCAATTCGAAATGTCTACAATTCATAAATTGCCCACATTGGCTAGATACGCAAAGACCTCACCCTCGCTAGTTGGTACACTCCTCACATGCCACCGCAGATCAGCTCCACGAGCGACTGCTCCAACGCATCGAGCTTCATCATTTGGTCGTCGACTTCTTCCTTGCAATGTGTGCCTTCTTCCTTCTGTGCCTCCTTCTTCTGGCCGAGCTGTCACATGTAAGCGTCCATGTCCTTGGCTTGCTGAGCGAGCTTCGATTCCGTCTCCGGAGTGCGACGACCCGGATCCGCCTCGTCAGTAGCAGCCACCACTTCGCGTGCTGGAGCCGGAGACCCGCCCGTGGAAAGCTTCTCGGCGCAGTTGTTGACGATGTCCTTGAGTGTCATGAACTCGCCGAAGCCGAGCTCTCCCGTTGCCGTGTTGACGTAGAAGTCGAAGAGCTGCTTGATGGCCAACTCGCCGGCTTGCTTCGAGATCGGGTCGTATGGAGCCGCGTCGTGGCTTAGGTCATCCCAGTGCGTACCGACTCGCCCAAAAATCGTCTGTCCTATCAAACCAATAGTCACATCCTCGAAGAAAGCGCCCTTGATTGCGCGCTTGACTTCGTCCACGTCGATCGACGGCATCATCGCGCTCTGGACGTCAAGCCATTCAAGGTCAACCACGACACGCCGCCGAGGTACACTTCGGCGCTAAAGTCCACGTCGAAGTCGTCGGCGAGCAAGTTGAGGAGCAGCCCGGGCTTGACAAAGCACACGTCGTGACTCTTCTTGGCGCACATAGCGGCGCCAGGGCAGGCCCGGGCCACGCGGTCGTAGCTGCGTCGCGTGGGGCGCTGCTCACAGGCATACGCGTGCGGGCCGGTGACTTGGACGAACTGGCGGAGCGGAAAGCGATACTCATCGGACGACATTTTGCGTCCGAGGGAGCAGCTTTCGGAATGAGCACGGGGTTGCGAGTGTGGCGCGTGGGAGCGCGCTGGCCGGCGCGATTCCTTGAAATGACCGGTGGATCGAAGCATGGGAAGAGGATTCCGAGAGAGGGCCACATCGCATACACAATGGAGGATGTACTGTATCTCCACAGGTTGATGCGGATGGGTCGATTGCATCAAAACGATGGAGTGTGGGCGCTAGCTGTTGGCTGGTCTGAGAGTTTGCCGTGGCACAATCATCGATATCTACCAAAGCACAGCTAGCATGCTGACTGGCAGTGAGAACGGCACTCGATGATGAACACTAAAAGCAACGCGACCAAGCATCTAAGACATCCAAATTTATGGTGCGTACGGAAAATGCCGAAGCGGTCGGCTGTCATCGGTCTGTGCTTGGCAATCGAATCGCTTACATCTCTGCGCTGCTTCTACGACGATACCAGTCGAACGCTCCACAGTAATATTGCATTAGTCACCTTGACCGCATTACATGACTGATTCGCATACACGCTTCGGTGGTTGCCAAACCAACGCGCTTTACCATGGCGCCTGCACAATCTCTAGTAAGAATACTTCTTCCACCCCTCCAGCGATCGCTTTAGCTCCTCGAGTTGGTTGACTTGGTCTGCGATCTGCCGCTTGCGCTGCGCGAGCTCTTCTTGTTGAGCAATCTGCAGCTCTTCGAGCTGTCTCTCAAACTCCTCGATCTTCTTCGCTTGTTGGGCCATGAGTAGTTGCACATCGGCAGCCCGACTGTTCTCTTCAGGCTCGGATGCTGCGCTCCCTCGGAGCCAGTGGTTCGGGAACAGATTGATCGCGCAGTTGTTTGGCGGCGTCCTTGAGCGCCGTGAACTCGTCAAAGTCCACGTTCTTCGTCGTCGCATCCAGGTAGAAATCAAAGAGCTTGCAGATGGTCAAGCCGCCGACCGGCACTAAAATTTAGATCTCGCAGGCCTTCGGTCCTTCATTTTTTGTCGAAGTGTTCGGAGTTCTTGCTTGCAAATATGAAACAATGGAAATGGAAAGTAATGCCGCGATTTTGGGTTGAAACCGGATTACGCATAAAATCACACGAAACGCGCAGTGCCACCACAGGATAGTTCGCTTCTCGGTAGCTCGCCATCCTGTTCTCTTACGCTTCGAGTTACTGCGCTGTCTTACTCTTTCTAAAGTGCCAAGACAGACACAGAGACTCCCTTGCCCAACCAATATAAAACGCTGTTCTGCTGGCCTTCAGGGCACACAAGATGTAAATTTTCACGGGAAGCAAACTCCACGCCTTCTTCTGGCCTTACAGATCCTTTTGGTAGGTCGCTCGCTTCGCGCCCAGCTTTCGGTTCAGCTCTGTGAACTTGTAGTTGATCAGCTCCCGTCGCCATTTGCCAGCTCTCAGCTTGCTCTGGCGTTTTTCGCCTCCCGCAGCTCGTGGCTCTTCCAACGAGCGTCTTTGGCCGCAATCGGCTGGTCGCCTGCGCTTTCGAAGCCTCCTCCACCACGAACTGAGCGCTCGGAAGCACTGTAGAACCCCCACAACCGAAGCTGAAGCTAATGAGTGTCCGGTTGCCAATAGCCTGGCATGTGAAGGTTGCGCGCGCAGTAGTTTGCCACGCCGTGGAACTCGGTGAACGCTCCAAAGTCGACGTTTCCTGTGCCTGGATCGAGGTAGAAATCGTGGAGCTCTTTGACAGTCAGCTCGCCTGCTTTAGCGCAGATTTGGAGCTCCGGAAGATTCGTCGAGCTTGGCATAACGATGCACGCCACCGTTTGCGACGTGTCGTAATGAGCCAAGGCCCTTCCCACCGCTTTCTGGACCGCCCGCTTGACGTTGGCCGCGTCACCCGTCTCGAAGGCATACAATCCCTGCCAACGACGCATCATGAAGCGGGGACTGCAATACTCCAGACCGTCGACGACCATGCTGTCGCGAAGATCTAGCTTCAACGCGTTCGCGAGCATGTAGATCAGTGGGCGAAGCTCCACAATACAGACGTCGTGGCCCTTCTTGCTGCATTGGAACGGACCTGGGCACCCGTCCATCTCGTTGACATACATCTCGCAGCACGCCCACGGCATTGGGCCGTGAACTTGGACGAGCTGGTCCACATCAAAGCGATACGCATCGTGTGAATCGCTGACTGCAACCGGCTCGCTCGTGCCCTTCGCAGCCTCCAAGCGTTCAGGTTCTGGTGCCTCGTTGAGTGCTGTGTAGTCTACGGCCGCATCTTCTTGCTCTCGCTTCGGCTCGTCAAGCTTGGGTCGGTCATCACCATCGGGTGCTTCAGGACCGCAATGCATCTCCACTAAAGCCATGCTGCTCACGCTCTGGAACTGTCTAAATCACTCCTCGGTCTTCTCCTTGCGGAGCTCTTCCCCCAGGCTGATCACGTAGTTGCTGACCACGTCCTTGAGCAGCGTGAACGGACCAAAGTCGACGAACCCAGTCTCGGTGTCCACGTAGAAGTCGAAGAGCTGCTTGATCGTCAGGATCTCAGCCGCATCAGAGACGAAGCCATCGACATCACGCCCTCGCCACGTCCAAGTCGGCCCCATCACGCGCGAGATCGTCAGCGAGAAGTCGTACCGCGCGAAGTCCTTCTCAAGAGCCTCAGAGAGCACCCTCTTCGCCTCTTCGATGTTGTCTGTCGGAATATCCGATTTTCCTCCAACGCCACCGTCGATCACGTCCTTGATGCGAAAGTACTCGACACCGTCCAAGACCAGGCTGCTCGACAGATCCATCCTTAGCTCAACGCCGAGCAAAAAGGCCAGCTCACCCGGTTCGATGGTGCAGATGTCGTGGCTGCTCACACAGACGGACTTGCACTCATGGCCGCAAACTGCTTGCGGGACGCTCAGTTTGATGACGTCGTCAATCTTGAACCGGCAGTCCGCCTGCATCAAGAGACGGGCGTAGTAGACGTGGTCTTGAGAGCGAGAACTAAAGAGTGAACAGCGTCCGAACCATTGAAAGCGACACGGCGCGTACAGCTCCAAGCATATCTCCAGGAACGACCGGATGGAAAATTCAAAACTGGCTTGTTTCGCTTGAGAGAGGTATCGGAGACCGGCAACAAGGCAGCCCCATGCTCTTCGTCCTAATACCTGCCCGTCTCGATCCCCGCGTTCAGTGTGTTGATGCCCATGCTGATCCTCGCGACGAACCGGACACGATCGGTGTCAAGAGTGGATGACCAGCACCGTCACTGGTGACGCGACATTGTCGAAACAGTCGTAACGCGTGGAATGATCTCAGCGCTTCTCGTCCGAGTGCGGCAGCCATTTATAGACACCACGCAGGTCTGATCCGTCCCGGAACCACGCTTCATCTCCTCTTGCAGTTGCTGATGTCGCAGTGG
Organism: Phytopythium ostracodes; assembly: GCA_023337975.1. Taxonomy (NCBI): domain Eukaryota; phylum Oomycota; class Peronosporomycetes; order Pythiales; family Pythiaceae; genus Phytopythium; species Phytopythium ostracodes. The sequence goes on from JAADXW010000286.1 coordinate 24,927, forward strand.
CCGCTATAAATACGAGATTGTGCGCCTCCATCGCTGCTTGTGCTGCAAGGTCGAATATGGCCTTCGACGTTGCCGATCTGCAAAGACTCGACGCCGCCGCACCCGATCTTTGCGGCCGAGATCTCACCCTGCATCAGCTATTCGGTCACGGCGCGGACACGGACTACAACCCGGGGCGCGCTCTAAATTTGCGCCGCTCCATTCGCTCTTTCGACTCGCTCCAGCAATCGACAAGCGCGTGCTGTCGACCAAACAGTCTATCTCTCTATCGGGCCTGCATCGCCGCAGGATCGTGATCACGATAGGGTCGACCTCCACCAAGAATGCGTCAGCTACGGCGGTTAATGAACCACCTTAGTGTGTCTCGCGCTGGGGGCATCGACACCTCTGGCGCGTTGGCGCTGCCGGTGGCCTCTGTCCCTCGCGGCGCAGTCGTGTCGTCCTTAGCCGTGTCGGCAACCGCGAAGCAGCAAGCCAAGCGCCACCGACTGACGGCAAGCTCCTCCTCCAGCAGCAGCGCGGCGGCGCACCGCAAGAAGATGCGCAGCGCGTTGGCCGCGAGCGCCAAACAACTCCGCGGCGCAACGATCGAGCAGCGACAGCGGCTCCTGCGCCGCGTGAACCCTGCGGAGCTGAGTCAGCAGCTGGACCGCGCGTTCCTCGAGGCCGACAAGGACAGGGACGGGAAGCTGACCTCGCATGAGGTCCGCTCGCTGCTGTCGTCGCGGTTCCGGCTCAAAGTGGTGCCGATGAACCCGGACAACCACTCGACGGCGCGGCCGACGAACCACCAGCTGAAGCTCGTCATGATTGGCTCGGCCATCCCGTTCGTGGGCTTCGGGTTCGTGGACAACATCATCATGCTGGCGGCGGGCGACATGATCGAGATCCACTTCCACAAGACGTACGCCATGTCGATGCTGTGCGCCGCGGCGCTCGGCAACACCGTGTCGGACGTCGTGGGGCTCAGTCTGGGCGGCATCATCGAGTCGTTCGCGCGGCGCGTGGGCATCCCGGACCCGCAGCTGTCCAAGGCGCAGGCCAACATGGCCGTCACGCACTGGGCCAACTTCGCCGCGTCCGCCGGCGGCATCACTGTTGGCTGCCTCATCGGCATGTTCCCGCTGCTCTTCATGAACCACGACGAGGACGAGGACGACAAGGACACCAAGAAGACGACGACGACCAAGTCGGCGGACGACCACGAGAAGACCCAGAAGACCGACGAAGCCGCGTCACCAGTCGTCGCAAGCACCTAGAGACCTTGGATACACAAGCGGAGCCCTTGACCGGCTATCTTATTCGCGTGGGGAGCTCCACAGGTCGGACCTTCGAGCCTGAGTTGTCAAACGGCAAAGTTACGCAACGCGCGACTCGTCCAGCTACCAATAAATTGACACGCCACCTCCGCATTTAACATCTCCATACTGAACCCAAGTGCGAGGCGCTCACTCACCCGCATTTAACGTCCCATGTCGTGGCGTATCTTTGCGCAGGTCGGTTAGACACGCAGCGCCGTGTTGGCGGTTTAACATGCCAGGCCTCGATACACTGTACAAATCGCCATAGTGTAACAAACCCACCGCGCCATGTCGCCCTCTTCCCGCATGTACGGTACGCCCCGCACACTCAACGCTTGTATGCCGCATGCCGCTCTTCCACGGCCGAATTTCTGAAGTTAAACGGACGACGTGACATCACCGCGTCTCCTCCACATGCGTGGCCATTCTTGGTCGGTCAATAACATTCCACGGAGTTCATCACGCCGGCCGCTCGCTCTGCCGCTCCATATTGTCGCCCACAACGCGTCCGGAGCCGAGCGCGGTGGCCAATATGCAGGCGAAGGCTCGCCATACGGCCGTCGCCCTTCCTGTTGTTGCTTCCCATACGAATACGAGCTGAAAGAACGGAGGGCGGGGAGGACGCAAGGCAAGGTCGGGGGGGGGGGGGGGGGGGGG
>JAADXW010000287.1:0-26813 GCA_023337975.1 Phytopythium ostracodes
AGAGCTGCGGTTTTAGAGCTAAATAGAGCAAAATACCAACTCTGATTGGGCAAAATCTCAGCGCTCAATCTTAAGAAATGACAAAATGCGAGGCAAAAATTATCTCCGTACCAAAGGGTGCGAATACTTTTCGCACTAGCTGTATGTGTTTTGCTTCGGTGAAATCGTCAATTGGGGAAGCAAATAGGAGAGCGAAGGGTTGCTTTGATGTTGAAGAGTGTACAGATCCACCACGCCAAAAACGAAGGTAAGACGAGCGCGCGGTCGCTTTGCTACGTGTCGCTCTCTCCTCCTTCTTCAGTTGGACAACAGGTCGAGCTCGCCGCCCAGGGACTCCATGGCGTCCAGGTAGAAGCTGTCCAGCTCCTGGTCAATGTCCGACAGCTTGTACTCGTCCAGCAGCGTCTCAAACTCGGGCGCACCGCCCTTCTGATCAAAACTGAAGTCGCCGGCGTACCACCCGCGAGGCGTCCGGCGGATCCCCCGCGGCGTCGAGAACAGCATCCCACCGGTCTTGGAGCTCCCCATCGGCGACGGCGCCATCTTGAAGCACTCGCTGACCGCCGCTCCAGCCGCCGCCGCGACCGAGTTGGAGTATCCTGCGTGATCCACCGAGTCATAAGACGATGACAGAGATAACGACGCAGAGTTGAGGCTCCTGCTGCGGTGTCGGAGGGGGCTGGACATCTTTGGCGTCGCGATGAGCTGGAAGAGCTCCTCTCCGTGGCTTCCGCTCGAGCCGTCGAGGTTGGTCTGCTCGAGGAAGTGGCTCAGCCCCTCCTGCTCGATGCTGGTCGTCCGGATGAGCCGCGGCTGGTCGAGCAGCACGGCGGAGGAGTCGTCGCCGTTCTTGGTCTTCTTCTTGCCCTTGGCCGACTTGGCACCGCCCGAGGACCGCGCAGGCGTGAAAGGCTGGCACGACGCCGTCACGAACGGCATCTCGGCCGATTTGGGCGTCGGCAGGTCCAAGAACGTGTCGGCGAACGACGCACCGGTGCTGCCAAAGTCAAATTCTGGCCCCCACATGTGCCGGATCTCGGCGTTGAAGTTGGAGGGCGTGCCGACGCTCGAGTACCCGGCGCTCATGGGGCGTCCGTTGGCCGCCATGGACATAGACGAAGTCGTCGGAGCGGAGGACGAGAGTGACTCGCAGTCGTCGAAGAAGGCGTCGCCCGTGTTGAGCTTCCGGCGAGGCGTGCGCGGCTTGGGCTGATTCACCTCCAGCATCAAGTTGGTCGTGCGCTTCTTGAGCAGCGGCTTGGCGCTCTTCTTCTGCCCGCCGCTCTTGCCACCGGACCGAGCGCGTGACTTGGTAGGCGCTTCAGCGACGCGCGGAGGCGGCGGCTGCGAGTTTGACTGTGGGAAAACGTGCGCGAACGACTGCGACTCGACCTCGAAGAAGCCAATGTCGTTGAACATCATGGCCGGGTGCTGCATGACCTGGTTGAGAGACACAAGACCCGTCAGGGACCGTCACGAGGAACGCGAGTTCTTGGATCTACAACGCACCATGGCGTCGTGGTCGGCGAGCTGCGAGCTCATAATGAGCGGTGCGTCGACGGTCGCGAACTGGCTGTGCTTGTGCTGGTTGCGGTGGTGCGCGTTGATGTTCTTCTCCAGCATGGAGTTGTGTCGGCGGCTCGTCGCGATGTTCCCGCCGTCGCCAGTGATCCCAACGTCCACGGCCGACACGCGGACGCTGCCGTGGCTTCTCCCGTCGGCAGGAGCTCCTCCGTTCGGCACGCCGTTGCCCGCGTTTGCCATGCGTTTCTTCTTCAGGTTGGCCACCCACTGGTCGCGCATCCAGTTGCTGCCCTTCTTGGCGCCTTCACTGTCCGACATGGAGCTCTGTCGGGGTTCAAAAGGGAAGGATGAGCGATCGGAGCGGCGATAGGCTATACAACGAAGGAGAGATGCTGGAACTTACCCGGTGCGCTACCGAGATGGGCGACAGCAGCACGGACGTGTGCGTGTTGTTGGCGCTGCGCGCGTTGGCCGGACACTTCTTGGGCGTCGACACATTGGCGACCATTTCTCCAGAGTACGGGCTGCCTAGAAAACGTGGCTAGACCTTCGTGATCGAAGTCTTATACCTGGATGGACGGAGAGAGACCCTAAGCGATGGATGATGCGCCTGCGCTGGTCGGGCGTGGGCCGGTTGGGTGCGATGCGGTGCGAGGCTGAAGCAGAGAGCTGCAAAACAGAAATGTGTGTGCTGGAGCAGTCCCACCCGCCCCGAGACGCCCGCTTCTGCTGCTAACGCTCTCGGAGCGCCGCCTCGCATGTTTGGGGCGGCAAGAAGGAGTCCCGGTGCCCACTCGGTTTCATGGTTTCGCACCGTTGAGAAGAAACCACTGATCGCCGGGGAAGCCAAGGGTTACAACGGACAGCGTGTGTTTTCCAACACACACACACGGAGCTGCACTGCAGCACAGCTGCTCACGGCTCACTTCTGGGAAGCTTCGAGCCGTTTCCAGCGCTAAATTTGTCTCGGCGAGCGGAGTTGCCACCGTACCGTCGCATCCGTATGAATACACGCGCTCCGGTTGCACCGCTCCCATTCCCAGAGCGGGGGTAACGCGCCGGCGTTTATTCATACGCGCGGTTTCTCTAACACTGACAATGACGGGCCGCAGTTCTTTACAGAGCACTCGGAGCTATTGCTCCGCCTTCAACGAGCAAAGCACACCTGATGTCGCAATTGTACTCAACTGGACAGCGCAGGATGCGAGCAGGATACGGACAAGCGGAGCCACCCGAGAATCGATCTTGACGACCGGGGATACAAGCACGACCAAGGTCGAGTTCGTTTTGGGTCGGGTCGAGTCCGCAACGACGGGGTTTAAACGACGAAGCGCCTAGTGGACGCTCAACGCCGCCGCCTAACGGACTAGAGAGCGCTGGAAACTACTGCCAGGCGCCCACATTTCTCGCGTTATACTGATTTTCATTGAGATAAGGCGCTGTTGCTGTCCAGTAATGAGGGATAGTGAAAGAAAAATGCCATTCAAAAAACTAGGCACAACAGTAAATGGGTAGCCATTTCGGGCCGAGTTGAAGCTGCGTCGGCGGTTACGCGGTTACGCCGGCGAATCAGACCTTTTTTTTATAATATTGCTTTAAATTTGTATTATGATGTCCAAATAAAGCCTAAACAGATTTATTAAATATCACTAAGTAACATTTATCAACTATGGAGACCTCAGTTGGGCAAATACTTATTTTAATGTTCAACAAAAAAAATAATTCATATCATTATTACAGGAAAGAAGCGGTACCAAGAGGCTCGCCACATCATCCGGATTCCGCCGGTTGAATGCGCGCGTGCCGTACTCTCGCTCTCCTTCCGCGGCGCCTCCGACCGCTCTCTTCCAGTGCCAAGATGACGGGATCGACGTCTCCTACGAGTACGGGCTACGCAGCGAGCGGCCTGTCGGCGGAGCAGGTGGAGTTCTTCCAGAAGAACGGCTATCTGATCGTGCGCAACGCGCTGGCGCCTGAGGTGTGCGACCGGCTGCGCGCGCGCTCGGCGCACTACGTGGCGCAGTGCGACGTGAACGCGCACCGCTCCATCTTCACGACGAGCGAGCAGACGCGCCGCATGAACGACGAGTACTTTCTGAGCTCGGGCGACCAGATCCGTTACTTCTTCGAGGAGCACGCGTTCGAGGCGGACCAGAAGACGCTGCGCGTGCCGCTCGAGGTGGCCATCAACAAGGTCGGGCATAACCTGCACAACCTGGACGCCGAGTTCGAGGCCGTCAGCTACGCGCCTGAGGTCAAGGCCATGCTCAAGTCGCTCGGCTACGTGCGCCCCATGGCCGTGCAGTCCATGTACATCTTCAAGCAGCCGAGCATCGGCGGCGAGGTCAAGGCGCACCAGGACGGGTCTTTCCTGTACACGGAGCCGCAGTCCGTGATCGGCTTTTGGTGGGCGCTGGAGGACTGCTCGCTCGAGAACGGGTGCCTGCACGGCGTGCCCGGATCGCAGGTCCAACCCGTCCGCCAGCGCCTGCGTCGCACGACCAAGGAGGAGCAGGCCGCCAACGGCGGGCAGCTGCTCGAGATGGTGCCCGACAAGGTGCCGCCGTTCGACGTGAGCAAGAGCGTGCCGCTAGACACCAAGAAGGGTGACCTCGTGCTGCTGCACAGCGCGTTCGTGCACTACAGCAACGCCAACTCGTCGCCCAACTCGCGCCACGCGTACTCGATCCACGTCGTCGAGAGCCACAACGTCGAGTACCCCGCCGACAACTGGCTCCAGACCACCGGCAACGTGCCCTTCAAGCCCATGTACGAGTGAGCAGATGGCGACGCTAGGAGGCGCAGAACGCGGTCTCGGCATCATCGACAACATCGCGAACATTCAGATGACAATGCGCGTCACGTAATGTTTCCAACATGTAACACACGAACGACGCACCGACACCATCCGCATCAAGATTGCATTGGACGTCACTAGCAAATTAAATAGGCTACAAGTCTCTTACATTTTGTAATGACCTCTTATCATGATTCATTTCGACTACCAATAAACAATTCACCAATTCATTTGTGAATCGTCACTACGTCAGGAAAGTACAACCGTCACTTTCCCCCACGTCGATATCCTCCACGCTCTGGTCTAATGGGAAACGAGGTGAGCCGGCCGTCGATGAACGGGAGCCCGCAGACGTCGGGCCCCGCGCCACCGACGCCGACTCCGATCCCTTACGGGTCCCAGCGGCGCACGCAGAGCTTCCCGACGCGCTCGCCGTCGCCGCTTCCGTCGGCGTTGGCGTCGGCGTCGACGCCCCGAGCGCCGCCGCCACGTGTGGACAAGACAATCCAGCGCATGGACAAGACGATTCGGAAGCGCGTGCGCGGCGGCATCACGTACAACATGAAGCTGCTTATCCGCGGGGACCGCGGTACGGGCAAAACGTCGCTGTTCCGCCGGCTGCAGGGCCTGCCAATCCCGGGCGTGCACGCGCCGACGCCGCAGCTGCAGACCGCGACGATCAACTGGAACCTGCGCGTCGGGTCGGAGGAGAGCGTCAAGTGCGAGGTCTGGGACGTGGTAGACCGTGGATTTGTTTCCTCAGCAGATGGTGAGGAAGGTGCAGACGGATCGAACGGCGCGGTGAATGGAACGCCGGGAACGAGTGGCGTGCTGCATGATGGCGACGACGCGCTCACATCGGCAGCAGAGGCGGCAGCAGCGGCGGCTATGGGAGGCTACACGACCGCTGGGGTCAGCGGCATGCACGTAGTCGCCGCAGTGGACGCGTCGACTGTCGACGTGTACCATGAAGCGCACGGCGTGATCTTTCTCTTGGATGTGACCAAGTGGGAGTCGCTCGAGTACGTGCGGCAACAGCTTGAGAACGTCCCGCCGCACATCCCGACGCTAGTGCTAGGCAACTTTCGAGACTGCGCGGCACACAAGCGCAAGGTGTTCAAGGAGGATATCCAGGACTTGCTCTACGGCAGCAGCGATCGGTCCCACAAGCAACTGCAGGCGTTGCGTCGCCCCAGTGAGCTGCTCTACTTTGAGTGCTCGCTTCTGAACTGCTACGGGCTGAAGGCGCTGCACCAGTACTTTGGCATCCCGTTCCTGCAGCTCAAGCTTGCGACCATCCGCCAGCAGCTGCGCATCGTCGAGGGTGAGTTCTCTCATTTGAAGAACGATCTCCAGGCCACGATTCGCGAGCAGAAATACGTGGACTACCTCGAGCATATCAAAGCCACGGGCTCCGACATTCGGACCGGACGACGCGCGAGCAACTTTCAACAGCGCGGGTCAGTTGTTTCAAGTCCGATCCCAACGAATGAGACCGACGGTCGGCCGCCTCGTCCAGAAACTGGAAACGATGTAGTGAAGACTACGCGGCGTACGAGCAGCATTGTCAGCGATACCAGTGACATCGTCGTGAGCTCCAACGGGGATGATGTGGATCGCAGCACTTCGGCTGCTCCCGCTAGTGTGAACGTCACAGGCACGGATGATGCGGGAATTGAGCAGGACCTGGGCGATCTCCCTGAGCGCGACAGCTCTAGCTTTATCCAGGTCATGCCACCGCTGAAAATCGAACACATTGAGGCTGTTCCTGTGGTGTCTATGACGACACCTGAGGACATCGTCAAGCGGGTGAACGGTCGTTGTGGTGACAGCAGTGCTGCTGCCGGCACGGATCCGTCGCAAGCGACTACCTCTGATATCGGCAAACAGTCGGGCCAAAAAGGAAACAGCGCTAAGCCATCGAAGACCTCAAAGGCGACTGCGATGAAGTCTGACAGCGTGAAGGCACAGTCTGCACGCGCTCGCAAACCGTCAGTCGACGAGCCGATGGGTTTGGAGGATTTCCAGGTTCCTGGCCAGCGAAACAGCGACTTGGACCACTTCTACTCCGAGGATGAGAGCGAGGAGGAACAGGAGGAGGATGAAGATGTGGTCGTCACGGTAGCAGACACAGGGATGAAGAAGATTGCGTCGGGGCGCTCGCACAAGCAAGTATTTATCGACTCAGATTCGTCCGACTCGGAGCAGGAGGGGCAGAAAAGCACGCGCATGACCGCACCAGGCAAGAACAAGCGTCGGCCATCGTCCTCACCAAGACGACGCGGTCCGGCTAGTGAGAATCGACGCGAAAAGAGCTGTCTTGCCAATGAACGGGAAGTGGAGACCAAGCAGTCGCCGCCATCGCCCCTTTCAACTGCTGTATCTCCTCCGAGACCACCCCCATCATCAGCTAGTACCAGTACGAGTCCGCGGGTGCGATCGCGGGGTAGCTCGCCGTCCCGATCCTCTCCATCCCGTACCTCCCAGCCCGGCGACAACGCAGCAGACAACGAGCAAGAATCGGTCATCGCCAAGCACGAGACTACGCCGTCGCATGTTGATGAGTCACTCGAGGTTTCGGATGCTGCCGAAGGCGTCGCTGCCAATGTTAGCGTGGATGACGACGTCCATTCGGCGACTGAGAACGAGACTCCCGCCCCTGAAACACCAAGCGCTCAATCCGTGCCTACTTCTCCTCGAGTGCCAGCTGAGCCGCGAAGGGAAGACCAGCACTCGAGTCCCAACTCGAGTCGGCGTAATTCGGCGGTGAGTCTGGCCAGTGCGGACCTCGCCGAAGGATTTGAAAGTGACGTTGGTGACGTGGATGGATCCCTCGAAGTAGAGGCTGAGCAGTCTCCGCGGTCCCTCGTGTCCGACCGAGGTGTGGGATCGGTGAACGATCACCTAAAGGACAGCGAAGATAAACATGTGAAGACAGAGGACGAGCCAGGACGTACCGCGTCTGAGCACGATGACGACGGCAGCGCACATGAGGCTTCGAGTCTTGACGTGGTGAGCCAGAACGATGACGATGCGGATGCCGAGCATGAAGACAGCAATCTTGAGGGCGAAAAGACAACCACTGACGGCGGACCGATCGTGCAGGAGAAACCTGCTGTTGCTGACGGTGTTGACGACGGGTTTGACGTTGGCCTCGGCGGTTCATCCGCAGATATGGATGCGTTTTTGATGGACGACGCTGAGAGCAGCGACGAGGAAGCGGATGGCGGCAACGCTGTCGAGAAGATGGGGCTTTCACAGAGCAGTTCGAGTGTCGGGGAGCAGAAAGAAGCGTCCACAGACCAGAAAATCGAGGAGCCTGTTGGCCGCGCGTGGGAGACCCAGGGGCAAGCTGAATCCCCAGCCGTAGGGACGAGTGCACGAGGCCGCCCTGTCGTGCTAGGAAGTGACGACGATGACGACGACGATGATGGTGAGCGAGTTGAGGTCGCGGAATCTCCTCTGCAGCAGCTGGGAGTGATGCGGTCATCGCGTGTGGTGACCAACTCTATGGCGTTATCGGCGGCAGTGACTGACCTTCAGCAGCAGCCAGTGGCTCCGAAGAACGACCTGGAGGCGTTCCTGAATGAGAGCAACAGCGATTCAGACGATGCCGCTGGACCGAGGTCGGACATCATCGCTCGTACTCACTCGGTTCGTCGAGCTTCCAGCGATGAGGACGACGATTATGACGAGAGTGTCCGCAACCGGCTTTCATCGTACAGCGCGATCCGGAAATCGCGCGCCCAGCGTCGGCAGGAGCGGGAGGAGTTGCGTCAGTTTAGCGCGGCGCTGGATGCCTCCCAGCGCGATTTGGGTGCCTCCGCGCTGTCGTCAGCGCCAGTTCCTGGTGCTGGACAAGGAGCCAGCAACGATACGATCGGGAACTCGGACGTGCTCGCGGCGATCCGGCGCGCACAGGAAGAAGCGATGCGCATGATTTCGTCCGTGGAGGCCGAACCGGTTACGCCAGTCGAGGCGCCGCATGGCGAGAAGAAGCGGCGCGACAAGAAGAAGGATAAGCCTCGGAAAAAGTCTAGTCGCCACGCCGGAGACGACGACACCGAGGACCGAGTCAGCAAGCACCGATCTTCGCGACGAGCGTCCAAAAAGTCGTCGACATCCTCGCGGTCGCGGCGTCAGCTTGTGGCTGACAGCGAGAGCGACTAAGCGCCGCTGATGTCAAGTGTTCCCGCGTGTCCGGAGTGTTGCGTTTCGCGTTTGCTTTCCCTCCGGACAGCGAGAAAGCCGATCGAAAGCGGGCGCGTCATGGACACGCTTGACTAGTGTTCGTTCGTGCGGTCGTTGGGCGGAGAAAACACATGCCGCGTTGCCGATGGCGACAGGGGAGCGAGGTGCCTGACGTGGCTTCAGTGCTCAGGGATGCACTTGAAAGTTCGCGGATGGATGTAAGTTGGCAACGGCAACGGCTCTGGAGGGCGGAGGACGAGCTGCACGTATGCGCTGTCATCTGGTCGGTGTGTGTGGGAGGAACCTGCGGTAGTGAATGCGCGGCCCACAACACCAAGCAATCCCTAAGATCCAAGAGCAGACATGGAGCGACGTCTACGACGTTAACAGGAACGTGAGAGTTGCAGCTGCAAACCAGTCAGCGTGATGAAACCATCTTCGCATAGTGGAGGCGCAGGGATCTCGCCAGTTCTGCGCGTGTGAAGCAGCATACCGGCAAAGACACACGCCCTCCGGCTACACCACAAGACAGAAAACACGACGGGAGAAACGGCTTAATCGAGATTTTCGATCCGGAGGGATGAAGGAAACGTTCCAGTGGTGCGCGTGATTATAGGAGGACGTCGTCGCCTTTATCGCCTCGCCCAGTCGCTTCCCTCCGCGCCGCTCCCTCTCTCCATCCGCCCAGTTCCATGGAGAACGAAGCCTATCTCTGCTGCTCGTAGCCTCACCGTTCCATTTCTATTTCCGTTTTTTTTTTTTGCGTTCCTTCCATGGTTTTCCTTTCCCTTCTGGACTGTGAAATCGCCGGTTTCCAAGCATGCTTCAAAATTTGCTATAACTGTGGTGTAATTTTCTCCCAAAGCTCGAGAATTTGCGTCAAGCAAGAGGAGACGCACGCTGAGCGTCGGTGGAAGCTGCCAAGGCCCCTCACGATTACTCCACTCACTGCATACACGCCACCCAGTGTCCAACAGTAAGTGACCAGAGAGATCGCTCTTTCGGTCGGCCAAGCAGTTGAGAACGCGACGAGAGACGCGAACGTGCCATGCTACCAAGCTTCCTGGTGCCCGAGAGCGGCCGGCGGCGGCGCCCCCGCAGTCTCAGACACCACGAGCAAGCGCCTGTGAGTACAGCGCTCGCCGTTGTTAGTCCCAATGCGCTGCTGGCAGGGCCAGTAGGAGATCCCCAAGTCGACGACCGGCACGCAGTTGTGGCGAGGCGCGGGCGGGCGTACCGATCGCGCAATTGCCGGACGATGCGGCAGCAGCTGCAACAGCAGGTGCGCCGCCGCGAGCGACAGATGCGCGAGTCGATGGCCCGCGACCGTGCAAAGACGCACGCGCTGGAGCGCGAGCTGCGCGCGATCCGCGAGCAGGTGGAGCGGCTGGAACGACAGCGCGTGCTGCTCGAGTCGGTGACGCTAACGGCGCGCATGAACGCCGTGGGCCACGCGCTGGCGCAGGTGCGGCAGTTCTACACGCTGTTCGGGAGTGGGTACAACCCGGACAAGCGCCCGGCCGAGAGCGCGGTAGCGGCGAGGTTCCTGCGCTCGATCATGCAGGAGGACGTGGTGTGCACCGAGTTCCGCGGCGTCGAGACGTTCCTGCATCAGTACCACGTGTGCACGGTCGGCCACCGGTCCATGCTGGTGTTGTTCCAGGACGCATTCGTCGTCAACGCAGCCGGGGACAGGAGCGAGTCGGATCTCGACGGCGACGACGTCATTCAAGTACGCGCTAACGCCGTCGTCCGCTTCCGAGTGGCCCGCGAGACGCTGAGGCTGTTCTTCCCCAGCATCGCGGGCGATGAAGCGCTCACGCAGCGGCTCGTGGACAAGGAGTACGTGTTCCAGTACGACAAGGTGTTTCACTTCCGCGGCGGGCGCGTGTTTCAGCATGAGTCCAAGGTGGACTTTGTCAACAGCCTGCTCACCATGGTGCAGAACCCGTTCGTCGCCGCCAAGCTCATCGAGGCCTGGGTCATGACCAAGCACGGACACCTCAAGGTCGACGCGCAGGTCGTCGAGGATCGCCACCAGTTGCAGGACGCCGTCCTCACGCAGTGACCGTCGAGTTGCTCCGTGGTGTGAAGCTTTGGGATCCATGTATTAGCTGCACAGACCAACGTTGTTTGGCCCAAACACGTTGTTACTGTGTTCACATTGCAAAAGACTCGATGCCGTCGATCGCCTACGCTATCAGGAAGGAGATGAACCCGTTGAGCCCGCTGGCGAGCACGCAGAGCTGCCCAAGCGTCCACAGCAGCGCGCGGTGCGGCTGCTTCTCGTTGGCGTACGCGACCGTGTGGCCGATCCGCGCGGCGGCGAACACGCTCATGAGCGCGCAGTTGGTCTCCTCCTGCCCGCCGACGAGGATGGAGCCAAGGAACACGAGCAGTGCCAGCGGAATGGTCTCCAGGTCGTTCTGCACGATGCGCTTCCACCGGTAGTCGACCGCGCGTGCCTGCTGCAGCGCCGCGTCCGCGCTGCTGCTGTCGCAGTCCTCGGCCTCGCTCGGCAGGCCGTACGTCTGCTTGGGCATGCCGGCCGGCGCGATGCCGGCGTCCTCTGGTGGGCGTGCGCCCGCCGCGAACGACTTGCCGCCCTGGATCGACACGGTCGCGAAGAACTTGATGAACAGCACGGTCGAGACCGTCGAGAACGTCTTGACCGCCGCCGTCGTCTCCACCAGCGCCATGGCGACCCCTTCTAGGCGCTAGCTAGGGAGAGAGGAAGCTTCTTTGGCGGCGGATTCCTGGGCTGCGAGCGCGAAGTCTAACGAATTCGCTGTGGAAGCGCGCGTGTGCTCTGGATAGCTCTTGACGCTTTTCTGTCGAGCTTCTAAGCAAAATAGAGGACTACCTTGAAATAAAAAGCGTAATTGGTACAAATATGCTTCGTGTTGTATGCGTTCTTTTAAATCCAAAATGTGGTTCGGATGCGGTGCAAATATACTGCACATTGTATGTGATGTTCTATTTTAGAAAGTGATACATATGTGACGCGTTGCAGAACAGATCTTGGGATTTGTATGCAGACTTTTATTAAAGTGGGTACACCATCCGCATCAGGACTACTTACACAGCAACTCGAGCAGGCAATGCAAAGCGATTGTGGTGCCTTGAAGGACGCGTTCTAGTTGTAGTTAACGCGGTAGACCTGCTTACTTCGCCAGCATGCAGTGAATAGAAGTGTAGTCGCACTGTCACGACCGTCTAGTTGATCAGGAACGAGATGAAGCCGTTGAGGGAGCTGGCGAGCACGCAGAGCTGGCCGCAGGTCCACAGCAGCACGCGGTGCGGTTGCTTCTGGCTGGCGTAGGCGAACGTGTGGCCGACGCGCGCAGCCGTGAACAGCGAGATGAACACGCAGTTGGTCTCCTCCTGGCCGCCGGCGAGGATCGACCCGATGAACACGAGCAGCGCGATCGGGATGGTCTCCACGTCGTTCTGCACAATCCGCCGCCACCGGTAGTCCACCGCGCGCGCCTGCTTAATCTCCTCCGAGCCGTCGTTGTTGTCCAGCACGGCCCCGTACGTCTGGTCCGGCATGCCCGGCGGGTTCATGCCCGTGTCTTCAGGCGGCCGCGCACCCGCCGCGAACGCCTTGCCGCCCTGGATCATGAGCGTCGCGAAGACCTTGATGAACAGGATCATCGAGCACGTCGAGAACGTCTTGACCGCCGCGGTTGCCTCCACAAACCCCATACTGCTACTGTAGTCTTTTGGCGACTGGAACTCTGTATGTTGTGCTGCGAGCGTTTTCCGAAATGAACACAGAAGATCGAGACGCAAAAGCCGATCGGAGCGTCTAGGCAGTTGAGGACAAGTAGATTCGCTCGGATTCCCTAGTCGATCGCGTCTATGCGTGAGAACAGCACCGCGCTGTGGTGCTTTCTGTCCCCACAGGCTCATCAACCAGGGCGCATGTGTCGCTTCTCGCTTCCACAGAGGCGAGGCCATCTTCAAACGACACGTTCTGGTCGATCACACTCCGGTTGTCCTCTATTAGAGCACCCTAACGGTTCCAATATGAGTTGCACATTGTATGAGGTCTTGTATTTTTGAGGAGCTCCTCGCCATGCGACAGTTGATGCGCATCGCGTTTACGCGGCGTTGGCGCTTACGCCGCACCCTCACGCGCTCAGTTGGCATGTTCGCTGCGCTTCCTTTTCCGACCTGACGCATCCATAGAAGAGGCCAGTGTAGAGTAGCCGAGTGTGGAGAGGAAAGAGAGGCGTGGCCATAATCCTCCCAGTAGACAAACAAGCGCGTCCCGAACAGACCAACACACAGCAAAGAACGAAGAAGATGGTGGTCACTGCGAACGCCAAGGTGTGGGCCGCGTGCACGTGCGTGCTGTACGCCAAGTTCCTGCTCACGACGTCGATCCAGGGCGGCAAGACGTTCGAGGCCGGTGGTCGCCCGCCCGAGGACGCCAAGCTGTCGCTCGCCAAGCGCTACAAGGGCGTCAAGCAGAACTACGGCCTCGCGTCGCCCGACGACGAGAACGAGAAGCTTATTAAGGCCAAGGCAGTCGAGCACCGCTGGCGACGCATCGTGGCCAACGACGTCGAGTCCATCCCGCTCGGCCTGCTCGTGTTCGGCGCCGGCGTGCTGACGGAGGCCAACGAGACCGTGCACCTCGGAGCGATGGTCGCCTTCACGGCCATGCGCTGCCTCCACTCGTACGCGTACGCGAACGAGAAGCAGCCGCACCGCGCGCTCGCGTGGATGGCCGCGGGCGTCGCCGTGCTCGTTGGCGTCGGCAACGTGGTCATCACGGGCATCCTTGCGCATTAGAAGAGCCGCACGACAAGGCTGAGCGTGCACGAGTTCATGGCGACGGAAGAAGAGCTGATCAACTCGCTTGCGGATCCAGAGAGGAAAGAAAATGATCAATAGAGTCACCTGGTCCAGCACGTGGAGATCATTGTTGGTGATTGATGTGGGTGCAAGGCGAGTGAGTCAGCAAGACGCTGGCGCGATTGGTGGCTCGTTCAAGGCGACAGCAACTACAGGATCAACATTCCACGAGTGTGGAGCTTCACTCCTAGCTCAACAGTTATTACTCTTGACACCGCTGGGAGTAAACCGTCAGGCAACCCCTTCTGTTCGGTTGCCTTGCACTCCGCTTTGTTGCGTTGCGCATGAGAGAGACATTCCCTGAGAATGACGCCACCGATGCCGTGCAAATCTTTACAGCAAAGCTACTCCGATCACCGCTGCACCCTGAAGCGAAGGCGCGTTTGCCCCAAGGCCAGCAGTTCATTGTCCAAACAGCGACGAATTTGCGAAACAAGACCACAGGAAGAAGATCACGAAGATGCTCGTCACGACGAACGCCAAGGTGTGGGCCGCGAGCACGTGCGTGCTGTACGCCAAGTTCCTCGCTGTCGTCTATGTTCAAGGTATGCTGACGTTCGAGGCCGGCGGTCGCCCGCCCGAGGATGCCAAGAAGTTCAAGGACGTCAAGCAAAACTACGGCCTCGCGCCGCCCGTCGACAAGGATAAGAAGCTTATTAAGGCCAAGGCAGTCGAACACCGCTGGCGACGCATCGTGGCCAACGATATCGAGTCCATCCCGCTTGGGCTGCTCGTGTTCGGCACCGGCGTGCTGACGGAGGCCAACGAGACCGTGCACCTCGGAGCGATGGTCGCCTTCACGGCCATGCGCTGCCTCCACTCGTACGCGTACGCGAACGAGAAGCAACCGCACCCCGCACGCGCATGGATGCTCACGACCGCCGCGGTGCTCGTAGGCGTCGACAACGCGGTTTTCTCGGCCGTTGTCACGCATTAGATTGACGTCACAGGCGGAGATCGCGATGCACAGGTGCGTTAGAGACCAAGCGCTAACCATACACTACACGGAATGTCTTGAACACGATACGAACGATGATCTGCATTGATTTGATAGCGTTGTTACCAACCAGCAGCAGCAATGGAGAAGTGCACGCGTTACAGGATGGCAGCGACGGCGTTGCCCGCGCCCACGACCGACGCGAGCACGCCCGTGAACCAGAAGATGGCGCGGTGCGGCTGCATCGCGTTCGCGTACGCGTACGTGTGCAGGCAGCGCGCGGCCGTGAACACCGTCAGCGCCGCCGCGTGCACCGTTGTGTTGCTACCGGCGAGGATGCCGCCGGCGAAGATGATGAGCGTGAGCGGGATCTGCTCCAGGTCGTTGGCGATGATGCGGCGCCAGCGATGCTCGATCTCGCGCGCCTTGAGGATGCGCTGGTCCTTGACGTCGTAGTCCAGGCCGTACGTCTGCTTGATCTTGGTCACCTTGAGCCCGTCGTCCTCGGGCGGGCGGCCGCCCGAGCGGAACGTCTTGGCGCCCTGGATGCTCACCGTGAACAGGAACTTGGCGTACAGGATGGCTGAGCATGCCACGAAGACCTTCACGTTGCCGTCGACCATGCTTCTCTTCAGTACGTGGCGGTGCTGGCTTGAAGAAGAATGAAGAGTGGCGAGCGGGAAGACACGCAGCCGGCAAGCTCGTCTGGCCCTTCGTCTGTCAGTTGAAGGTGGAATTACGGAGGATGGGCCTGGTGATTACCAACTTTTGTTTCATCAACATCGTCACGCGGGAGCTGTTCGTCTCCACGCAATCGAGTGCGCCAAGTCGGACATGACAAAGGATGCGTACGATTTACCGCATCAAAGTGACGATTTGGGCAGCGTGTTGACCCTGCATGCGGCGTAATTAGCTGCTTTCGGCGCGTAAATGTGGGGCGCAAGGACCGGTCGGGGGACGAGCAGAGTATGAACAGGCTTGGTCGCTGACTGGGGGTGAGGAGGGCGAAAAGCAAAAAGTTTCGTCCTCGAAGGGACTCGAACCCTCAATCTCCGCCTTCGGAGGGCGATGCCTTATCCATTAGGCCACGAGGACTGGGACGATCATACAATGATCACGGTAAATACAATTTGCACCGACCAAAGACGAGAAGTTTAGCGCGAATCACGACGATAAATGTAAGAACCGGCCGCCACAGAGGTAGGCGAGGTGGATGCGATATGGACACACCGACGTCTAACGCAGGTCCATGTTGTGCTTGTAGCGCGCGATGCATGGGCAAAGCTTGAGCGCTGCACAGTCATTTTCGTCGGCCAGCATGGGTAGCCAACCATTTGGCGTCGAGCTTTGTCCAAATTCACTTAGTGCATATTATTCGTCACGGTAAATGAGGTGCACCTATTAAAGCTAGACAGAGTTGCCCAATTCAGGAGTTTCTTGGACCCGTCGGAATTTTGATTCACACTACCAAGACAACTTCAAGATGAGCGTGTGGCGGCGTAGCATCACCGCGTCATGAGTCCTTTTCGAACATCAATGCTAATAGGTTTTGTTCGT
The DNA here is from genome assembly GCA_023337975.1 of Phytopythium ostracodes. NCBI lineage: Eukaryota > Oomycota > Peronosporomycetes > Pythiales > Pythiaceae > Phytopythium > Phytopythium ostracodes. Next base: position 15,873 of record JAADXW010000287.1, read on the forward strand.
TTAGATCGTCTAGGCGCCGTCTTATTCAATGCAACTCCATATACATTCTTGGCAGCATGCGCTACCGCTTCTGACATGTCTCGGCGTTCTCGCAGGTCTACAATCGCACCTACAGGATGGCAGCGACGGCGTTGATCGCGCCTATGCTCGAAGCAAGCATGCCGACGGTCCAGCAGATCGCACGGTGCGGCTGCATCGCGCAGCCATGAATACTGTCAGCGCCGCCGCGTGCACCGTCGTGTTGCTACCGGCGAGGATGCCGCCGGCGAAGATGATGAGCGTGAGCGGGATCTGCTCCAGGTCGTTGGCGATGATGCGGCGCCAGCGATGCTTGATCTCGCGCGCCTTGAGGATGCGCTGGTCCTTGACGTCGTAGTCCAGGCCGTACATCTGCTTGGTCTTGACGAACTTGAACTTCTGGTCCTCGGGCGTGCGGCCGCCCGAGCGGAAGGACTTGCCGCCTTAGATGTACGTCGTGAGGATGAACTTGGCGTACAGGATGGCTGAGCATGCGACGAACACCTTGACGTTGCCTTCGACCATGGTTTCTTCTTGTAACTAGCGCTGATCTGGTCTGAATGTTGTTCTGAGACGGAAAAAGCCGAAATGAGCGCCAGTCCCGCGACATGGATGGAGCTCTCAAGTTGTTGCGTCAACACTTATGCTGTTGATGATGCCGGGGCGCAATGTGCAAGCTCCTGTTTAGTCCTCTCCGTGTCTGTAGGGTGAATAGCGTCACTGCAATTTGCTCGACAGGCTGGTTCATCCCTATGAATAGTGACTGCGACCAGTGATCTAACACTGTAGCAAGAGGCTGGTCGATGCCATCGAGGCGATGGCTTCACAAGCGACACGCAATGTGCATTGCGATCGGACCATGAGCGCTGGCAATAGCTTTCACAGCATGCTTTCTATTAGGACAATGCAGTCTACTGATAACTGCACGCTGTCGATTTCCAGTCTTTGAAGGACGTGGAAATCTTAAGCGAGGAAGGCGCCGTAGAGAGCGTTCCCGATGCCCGCGCCGATGGAGAGGATGCCGAAGAGCCAGCTGAGCGAGCGCCACGGGTACAGCGCGTAGGCGTACGCGACTGTGTGCGTGCAGCGCACAAACGTGAACACGCACATGGCGCCGACCTGCACAGCCGAGTTGCTGGGCACGAGCAGGCCCGCGCCGAATACGAGAAGCCCCATGGGGAGCGCCTCGAGATCGTTCTGGATGATGCTGCGCCAGCGCATCTCCGCGGCCTTGGCCCCGAGCAGCTTGGCCTCCGTCTCGGCGTCGTGGTTGAGGCCGTAGTTCTGCACCGGCCGGCCCTTGGCGAGCCGCAGCGACTTGTCCTCGGGCGGGCGGCTGCCGGCGTCAAACGTCTTGGTCGCCTGGATGCCGGTCGCGAGCACGAACTTGACGTACAGCACCGCCGCGCACGTGATGTACGTCTTGACCACCGACGACGACGCCATTGCCAACGTGCTTGCGAGGGACTTGGCGAGGAGGAGGGGGGCGAATTGAGAAATGATAAGGCGGGCGCGAAAGTGATTAGCGCGCAGTGGAGTGAGCGCTTTCCATTCTGCGTTGGCAATGGCAGTACGTAAGCGGGAGTGCCGTTTACTGCAAGCGCATCCTGCAAATTGATTGGCGTCTCGCGGGATGCGCCGCCGACATGAGTGATCGCGTGAAAGGAGCTGCTGATGGGCGCCGAGGGTTACACGACAACTTTAACGGGAGATGATGGCGAAAGGCTCCTTCGGTGGTGCTTTTCACCGTTAAAATGTGTATTTTCGGTTCGTAAAGCACCACTGTTTCGGTATTTTTAATCCAGCATTTTTGTCAAAATTAGAAACGGGAAGTATGCCACATCATAGAGGAAAACGTAATGTAAAACGATAAACAATTTGACTTTTATTACGAACAATCAAAATGACAGCATGGCGATCAGTGCTTGTAGACGCCGACGAGCGAGTTGATGGCGCCGACGAAGGTGGCGGCCACGCCGACCCAGAAGGCGATGGCGCGGTGCGGCTGGCGCGCCGTGGCGTACGCGAGCATGTGGAACCAGCGCGCAATGGTGTAGAGCGCGATCGTCGTCTGGAAAAGCTCCGTGTTGCCGCCGGCGAATACGCCCGCGCCGAACAGGATGAGCGCGAGCGGCATGGACTCGAGGTCATTCTGGATGATACACTTCCAGCGCGCCTCTTCTTCCCGCGCCTTCGCCGCAGATGCTGCAGGATTCGCCGGCGCTGCTGCTTGGTTCGTGTAGTTCCCGTCGCTCGAGGCACCACCATTGCTGAGGCGAGAAAACCACAGGACGGCGGACGACAGAGAACTGAGAACGTTATCTTCCGGCGGGCGCGTGCCACCCTCGAAGCTCTTGAGGCTCTGCACGAGGATCGCGACCGTGAGCTTGATGTAGAGCAGGAATGCGCACGTCAGGTACGCCTTGAGCTCGCCGGACCCCGCCATCGCTGATTCCTCTCGACCAAGGATGACGTTGACAAGCGTTTCTTTTTCTAGTGAAGAAGGTCGCCGATCGATTCAGCAGGTGTGAACGCAGAAAAATTTATAATTCTGTTAAATCAGTTATCTGGTGAATACATTATGTTGAGAAATATCGAAATTGTTATTAAGCTTAATGGTTTAGTATTACTATAACAATTGAATGTAACTAATGATGCGTCTACGTTTCTGCGCAACCTTAACGCATCCGTAAATTGACCCCTATAGCACCCAGTTTCACGCTTCAACATCGACATGCAAGCTTACACACCCCTCTGTTCCAATCACTACAGCGATCAGTGCTTGTACACGCCGACGAGCGAGTTGATGGCGCCGATGGATGTAGCGGCCACACCGATCCAGAAGGCGACGGCGCGCTGGGGCTGCTGGGCGGACGCGTACGCGAGCATGTGGAACCAGCGCGCGATGGTGTAGAGTACAAGCGTGATCTCAAAGAGCTTTGTGTTGCCGCCAGCGAAGACTCCGATGCCGAATAGCAGAAGAGCGAGTGGGATGGACTCGATGTCGTTCTGGATGATGCGCTTTCAGCGTGCTTCCTGGTCGCGCGCACTCGCAGTTGCGGCCACAACCGCCGCCGTCGGGTCTGCCAAACGCATAGCCTCACTGCTATAGTCGCCGGCGCTGAGTGTTGGTCCATGTCAAGCCGGGAGAGCCACAACACAGCATCTTCCGGCGAGCGCGTGCCGCCCTCGAAGCTCTTGAGGCTCTGGAACGCGATCGCGACCATGAACTTGACGTAGAGCAGCAGCGCACACGTCACGTACGTCTTGAGCTCGTCCAATCCCACCATCTTTTCGTGGGGATCTATCGTGCTGTTGGCTTGTGCATATCGACGCTTCTTTCGAAGTGAAAGAACGAGGGGGTGATGGTTGGGTGCACTCGAGAAGCCTTCGTACCGTACTAGCATATAAACACGGCACGAGTGACGGCCAGCCAACTCGAAGATCATGAACGGCATTCGACATTCGACATCCCTACTACATCACACTCACGTCTTTGTTGTGCAAATCACTGGCAAATTGACATTTACGAGAAATAGGCTTTGCCGCCTCGCTTACTTGAACGCGCCGACGATGGTGTTGATGCCGGCGACCACGATCATGAGTACGCCCGTGCGCCAGCAGTAGGCGCGGTGCGGCTGCAGTTCCTTGGCGTACGCAACCGTGTGGATGCAGCGTGAGAGCGTGTACAGAACGATGCACACGACGTAGAGCTCCTTGCTGCCGCTCGCGAACATGCCGCCGGCGAACACGAGCAGCGCGAGCGGGATGGACTCAAGGTCGTTCTGGACGATACGCTTCCACCGGAACTCGACCTCGCGCGCCTTCATGGCTTCTGCGTCGTTCTCGTCCACGTGCAGGCCGTAGTTCTGCTGTCGGCCCTTGGCCAGCGGATGACTGCTGTCCTCGGGTGAGCGCCCGCCCGCCTGGAACGTCTTGGTCGCCTGGATGGCCGTCGCCGCGACGAACTTAATGTACAGCACGAACGCGCAGATCGCGTACGCCTGCAGCTCCGTCCAGCCGCCCATGGTCGCGATGTAGCCGTCGAGTCGAATGGTGGGGAGTGGGGTGGCGTGTCAGACGCGACAAATTGCGAAGTAATTACCTCGTTAACAGGCACCGCCGTCTGATGTAACTAGCCGGCGGCAATGAGAGGTTGGCGGTCGGGCATTGACGTCAGCGGAGACCTTGGATCGGTCGGCGAGTCATCAAGAGAAGGGCGCGTCATCGGCTTTGGGCCCCCAATAGATTACGAATATTCGCCATTTCAGCCAATGAAAACGCAGATTACGTGGGTATAAGAGGGTTACAGGGTACGGCGAGACGGCTACTCCCTCCCGATAAAGTAAACGGCGTGAAACGGCGCGGGACCTGCTCGTGTCCCACTTTGCCTGTCAGCGAATCATGGGAATGTTCAAGACCGAAAACAACCGACGCGATTGCGTGAAAAGCAGCGAGCGACACGCTCGATGACGCCATTGGCGTGCAGTGGGGGGTGGATCGGGCGCCGAAGAGTGCAGTACAGTATTGCGACACACTGTGTGGTAGCGCTGGATATCGTGACAATGCCTCTGGGCGCAATCTGATCGGACACATGCCATCCAATGCGATGAAGCATGCTTTGATAAACCCTTGTGGGCCATGATCCGTCCTAGTCAAATGGACCTGACCTTTTATCGTTGTGTAGCGAATGAAATGTTGCCTTAATGTGTCGAGTTAGTGCACGCGATGCATTGCTGGCCTACTGGTAAACTGCGACGACGGCGTTGATGGCGCCGACAACAATCGCGACGACGCCGATGCGCCAGCACCACGCGCGGTGCGGCTGCAGCTTCATCGCGTATGCAAACGCGTGGCAGACGCGGAACACCGTGTAGGTGACCATGGCGCCGATCTGCACCGCCGTGTTGATGCGGTCCTGCACGAGGACACCGGCGCCAAACACGAGCAGCGCCAGCGGGATGGACTCGAGGTCGTTCTGCACGATCTGGCGCCAGCGGCGCTCGACCTCACGCGCCTTGAGGATCTTCTCGTCCGTCACGTTCGCGTCCAAGCCGTAGTTCTGCTTGGGACGCCCGCGCGCGAGCGGCAGGCTCTTGTCCTCAGGCGGGCGGCCGCCAGCGTTGAACGTCTTCTTGGCTTGGATCATGGTCACGCGCAGGAACTTGAGGTACAGCACGCTCGTGCACACCACGTACGTCTGCGTAAGCACCGACACCGACATGGTCTCCTCAGTCGCGTAGATAGACTCGGGCAGGGCGGCAACTGCAGCGCTTGGAGCTTGTGATGGGGGACGACGTTTGTCGAATGATGCTGAGACTTTGATGGGCAAACGGCAGCAGGTTACACTTGATGATGATGTAGCCACCACAGTCGTGTAACCCGACATTCATAGCAGGTTACATGTAACCACCTGTTGTAACCTCAAGGTCCGATTATAAACGTAATTAGTTTGATGTAACCTAGTTACGTGAAGCTTGCCAGTGAGCAGATCATTCGTCGAGTCAGAAGCCCGAAGATGGAGTTGGACATGGAGCACCTCATGCGACTCGCGCCGTGGTATTTCTCGGCTTTAGGCGTTCTCTCGGTGCTGGTGGCTGCGCGTATCTGGTCCGTGGCGATCCCTCCGCGCGTCAAGAATGTGCTCGGGAGCGCGTACTCTACGAGCAAGAGCGGCGGCGCGCCGGTGCGCGTCATGGCAGTGCTCGGCTCGGGCGGCCACACGACAGAGCTGCTGAAGCTCATGAAGCGGCTCCAGCGCGACGTGTACACGCCCATCACGTTCGTCGTCGCGGAGACGGACAAGACAAGCGCGGAGAAGACGCGGCTCGACTGGAAGCCGGCGCCCGTTGACTCGTTCGTGGTCATCCCGCGCAGCCGAGAGGTGCGCGGGTTGCTGGCCACGTCGCCTCGACTGGTATGAGTGCCTTAGTGGTCTGTGTGGCTCATACGTGTTCGGATTGATGTAAACAGGTGGGTCAGTCGTGGTCGTCGAGCGTCTGGACCACGCTGCGCTCGTTCCGCGTGTGTCTGACGGAGGTGTATCGCCACCACCCCCAGTTGGTGCTGTGCAACGGCCCAGGTACAGTGTGTATGCGGCACTCCATGCGCTCTCAGTCGTACTCGCGTGCCGAGGTCTTATCCTCGTGCCTCTCGCTGCTATTGGTCGTGTTGCAGGCACGTGCATCCCGATCTGCGCGGCGGTGCTGCTGTTTCGCGTGCTGGGCATCCACACGGACTCCAAGATCGTCTTCTGCGAGAGCTTCGCGCGCGTGCAGCACCTGTCGCTCACGGGCAAGATCCTGTACTGGGTCGCTGACGAGTTCGTTGTCCAGTGGCCGCAGCTGCAGCAAAAGTACCCAGACACCAAGTATCTCGGCGTCATTTGCTGACGCGCTGGACTCGGGTCGAGAGCCGCTTTATTGGGGCCATGCAGCGCGCAGGATAGATAACGACGGCAGGACAGGATGCGAGCCAATGAAAGGGGCTCACACCACTGATATCATAACGAGCCTTCCGTGTAGAGTGCCTACCGCCGCTGCCCTCCTCGTACAGTACAGTAATGAGATGAATGCTCGCCTCTCCCCCTCACGCAAGAAGCAAATCACGCGTGACTAACGTGGCACGACCAGAAAATGGTTGACCTCTATCAATACATAGCATAATGTTTATGATAACGTCCTTCAAAATATTAAACTGCATTCTGAAACACAAAACCTTTCGAAACGTATACATGTTCGAAATCACTCTACAAAACCAAAGAGACTGAACAACGTGGCGACCTGGTCGGCCCGGCCCGACCGCACTTCAGCAGCTCCTTCTCGAAGTGGCTGAGTAGGCGCAGAGGCCCACCAGCGGGAAAGAAGCGAAGCACAGCACTTCGTCCCCACAAGCCAGAGACTGACCGTGACGATGCACTCGTCCGTGCCGCGCGGCCCCGGTTCGTCCTCCTCGCTGGGATCGTCCTCGAACGCGCCGCCACCCGGGGCGCCGGCCGCGAGCTTCAAGGCGCCCATCGCCGCCGTCGAGCGGGTTGGTTGGAACCTGTGCCTCGCTCGGTCTCTCTCATGGCGCTCCGTTTGGATTGACACGCTTGCTTCTCTCTCTGTGACGCCTGCAGCTGATGACAGTGGCGGCGACGCAGATGAGCTGCGGGAACCCGGAGGAGAACATCAAGAAGGCCGAGTCCCTCGTGCGCATCGCGAGCTCGCGCGGCGCGCAGATCATCCTGTTACAGGAGCTGTTCCAATTCTCCTTCTTCCCCATCGAGCTGAACGCGGGCAACTTCCAGCTGGCCACCTCACTCGAGGAGTCGGCGCTGGTGCAGGGCATGGCGCTGCTCGCCAAGGAGCTGCGCGTCGTGATCCCCATCTCCTTCTTCGAGCGATGCGGCAACTCGTACTACAACTCGTGCGCCGTCATCGACGCCGACGGCTCCGTGCTCGGTGTCGTGCGCAAGATGCACATTGGTGGTGCGTTCTCTCGGCGACTATTGCATTCTCGACTGTCTAGCGAAACTAACAGCGCTGCCGATGGTCGGCAGACCGGCTCGGGTACAACGAGAAGTACTACTTCACGCCCTCGGACGACTCGTTCAAGGTCTGGAAGACGGTAAGCGCGCGTGCTTCTCGTCGCCATTGCTGACGCTTCGACTTTTGACTGACCGAATCCCAACCAATAACCAGCGCTACGGGCGGATCGGTGTGGCCATCGGCTCGGACCAGTGGTACCCGGAGGTGGCGCGCGCGCTCGTGGTGCAGGGCGCCGAGCTGCTGCTGTTCCCGAGCGCGATGGGCAGCAACCCGTACGACCTCAACTACGACGCGCGCGACCAGTGGCAGCGCGTGATGCAGGGCCACTCGGCCGCCAACATGGTGCCCGTCATCTGCTCTAACCGCGTTGGCACCGAGCTCATCGACGGCGTGCACGTCACTTTCGTCGGCTCGTCCTTTATCACCGGCCAGACGGGCGAAATGGTGCGTCACCGTGTGGAAAGAATGCTAGCTATCTATCGTTATCTCTGACGTGTGCTCCTGGTTTGTTGTGATTGGTAACAGTTGAAGATCGCGGACCGCGAGTCCGAGGGCGTGCTGGTTGAGAGCTTCGACCTGGAGAAGTTCCACGTGCGGCGAGCGAGCTGGGGGCTCGTGCGAGACCGCCGACCGCACCTGTACGGCTCTCTGCTCACGCGCGACGGCCTCAAGTGAACCTACAGACATGAGACAGACAAGTGCTTCGCCTCCCCCACGGAGCACAGCAGCGTTCGAGTGGTCAGTTGTTGGTGATAGCGTGAGGCAGCAGACACGCCGCTCGGAGAAGTATGAAGCGTGCGGCTCAACTGGAAGCGCTCAATGCGAAAGCGGATGGGTTTAGTTGTGATTGTTATCTCGCTATTTTCATCCTCTACGCGTCGAAACTCCTCCGTGCTCACTACTTATAGCTCTCTGTTATCTAGATGCACTCGTTGTCCTTGCCCCGTTCGAGCTACCAAGGCCATTCAGGGACATTCAACTCTACAGCCATGAGCACCAAGCGCGCGTCGGCGTCAGCGAGTCGACTTCGCGAGCAGCTCGCGGCCAGGAACGGCCCTCGCCATTCCGTCTACTGGGTGCAGCCCAAGGCGGCGGGCTCGAGCTGCAAGACGCCCGCGGCGGGGTCGATCAGCTACACTGAAGCAGGCAACATGGGCGCGACTGCGCGTGCGGTGGAGTACAAGTTAGTGGGAAAATACACGGGCGACTGGAAGGACGGCAAGAAGCACGGCTTTGGCGCGCTCGTGTACGCGAACGGCAGCAAGTACGAGGGCGAGTGGAAGGACGGCATGCGGCACGGACGTGGCGTCTACTGGGTCGTCGAAGGTTCAAGTGGGAGCGGCAAACTCCGAAAGCAATACGCAGGCGACTGGGTCGATGACAAGCGCTACGGAGTTGGGACGCTCTTCTACCCCAACGGTGCTCGCTACGAGGGTTTCTGGGTCGACAACAAGCGCGAGGGGACCGGCCACATGGAATACGCACCGGACAGCACCGAAGGCGACCGCCAGGGCGTGTACCAGGGCGAGTGGCTCGACAATGAGCGCTCAGGCTGCGGGACTCTCGTGCTAGGTACGGCGGAGTGTCTTTGCTAGTCGCTTCTCGACCGAATTGACGATTTGTGCGTGTTGTGTCTAGCCAACGGAGACCGGTACGACGGATATTGGCTCCACGACAAGAAGGAGGGGCCCGGCCGCTTTTACTACAAGGCGACACGCAAGGTGTACGAGGGCGAGTGGGTCGACGGGTCTCCAAAATGCGGGACCTACCGCAATTTGCCCCACGGCGAGGGCTCGGACAACGATGAGGAAGAGGCTGACGGTGCCGAGCTTACGTCCGCGGCGAGTCACTACAAGTTTCAGTTGCCGCAGGTACAGACTACCGACGATGCTGGGTTTTGATCTGCTCTTCTCTCTGACAACTGACTTGTGTCATACATGTGCATATTGATATCGCAGTTGGGACTTGCGCGGCCGGACCAAGTGGTGAGCGAGATGGTCGCCAACATCCGACAAGAACGAGTGCGTGATATGGCCTTGCGTAACGCCTCCGTCGTGGATTCCCTCAACGACGAGCTGCAGGTGGAGCCTGGCGACGGCCACGACGAGGACAATGGAGCAGGCAAAGCGAGTGCCTCGCCGGTTGAGGGCGTCATCTTTGACAACGCGACGTTGCGGCTCATCCAGCGCGAGTTTTCGGCCATCCTCGCCGAGCAGCAGCAGACGATCACCGAAGAGGACGGAGGTGAAGCACACGACGCGGGTCGGAGCGAGCTCGTCGCGTGCGCGGAGTTGCCTCGACTGCTGGACGCGATCCAGCTGCGCGTGCCCGAGGTCCTCGTCGAGGACTTCATGGCCGAGATCGGCGCCACTCCAGCGACTCGTGTCTCGTTCGCCGAGTGTGTCGACATGCTGTCTCTGCTGGCCGAGAGCGAGGCGCAAAGAGAAAGCGAAGACGACAGCGAGGCGTTCGCAGACGGCGACGGCGCCTCCGTGGATGACGACTAGCCACCAGTCTCTCATGGTTTATACCTTGAGAGCTGGTCAATCAACAGACTGTCAAACGCCGGCGTGTTGTTCACTTTTTTTTACGTTTTTCTCTTTATCCAGTGCTATCAATCCTGGGTCTTCTAGCGCTTCATAGCGGCTTCGGCGTCGGGCGACGAGCAAGAGCTCTGAGCTCTGAGCTGTTCATGGCCACCCCTTTGTCTGATATTCCACCGCTGCTGTTGCTGTAATCTGCAGCCTACGAGAAGCGCAGGCCGAGCGCGGCGACGACGGCGCGGTACTTGTGCAGGTCCTCGCGGCGCAGGTACTTGAGCAGCTTCCGCCGCTTCTGTACCATGGCGATGAGTCCTCGCCGCGAGTGGTGATCCTTCTTGTTGGCGCGCGCGTGTTCCGTGAGCCGCAGGATCTTCTGCGTGAGCACGGCGACCTGCACCTCGCTCGAGCCCGTGTCACCCGGGAAGCGCTGGAACGTCTCGATGGCCTTGGCCACCTGCGCCTTGTTCAGCTCGTGCTGCGACGCGTTCGATAGGCTCAGCACGGCCTTGAACTGCTCCAGCGACTCCTCGTCGCCCTCGGCGGCCTCCTGCAGGTCCTCCAGCTTGAGCCCGAAACGGAAGCTCGAGTCCTTGGACACGGGCGGCGGCGCCACGTACGAGACTGCGCGCGGCGCGCCGGCGGCCGCAGCGGCACACAGGGGGGCCAACGACAGGCGCAAAGCGGGCGCAGCGCCCACGGCCGCGCGCGCGAAACGAGTCAGCGCGAACATGACGAAGCAACGAGCGACAGCGGCGACTGGCTTGGGGCTCGCGCAATGTGAGACGCGATCGATATGAGAGGCCCGCGGGAGGGCCAGGTGACTGGAAGGGGGGGGGGGGGGGGGGGGG
>JAADXW010000288.1:0-26754 GCA_023337975.1 Phytopythium ostracodes
CCCCCCCCCCCCCGAGGGCGGCAAACGATTGGCGGAAAAGGAACGGTCCGTTTCCCGCCAATCGTCGCTTCGTTTCAAAACAAGGTATCTTTCGGCAATCTTGTGTATTGGGTCTCACAGGCCTTTTGACACGGATTTCCTTTTTGATGCGCGAGGGTTATCGTATATGACAGGTATTGAAGTGCATTCTGGAAGGGGGAAAAGGAGTGAGAAAACGCGGAAAAGCGTCGAGAAGCGAGGGCGAAAGTGACGAGAAAGGCAACGATGAAGCTCACGGTCAAGACGCTGCAGGGCGTCGCCTTCCCCATCGAGGCGGACGCCGAGGACACGGTGCGTGCTATACGTCTTGGCTTGCTATGGGGCGCTCGATTCCCCGGTCTTTATACTTGATACGCGGGGAGGGGGAAAGGGAAAAGAGATCCTGCCGCCTTTCTTCTTACCTCCGTGGCCACGTGCACGTGGAAACGGTGCTTTCCCCATAGTGTGATTGATTTGTATATAGATGCACTATATGAGTGAGGTTCTTGACGGATGCGATGCTATGCGGCGGTGGCTTTGTCTTCCTTCTCTCCTTGGACGGTCGTGGATGGGTACAGGTGCTGGCGACAAAGCAGAAGATCGAGGGGGAGAAGGGCTTTGCGGCAGCGCAGCAGAAGCTGATCCACGCGGGCAAGGTGCTCAAGGATGAGAGCAAGCTGTCGGAGTACAACGTCAAGGAGAATGACTTCCTCGTCGTCATGGTCACCAAGGTACATTACTGACTGCTCGCTTGCGTTGCTCATGCTTGGAGCTGACTGACTCGTCTTGGTGGTGACACCAGCCGAAGGCCCCGCGTGCGACGCCTGCAGCTGCGGCTCCGTCCACGGCCGCTGCGGCCGCTCCTGCTGCGGCCGCTGCGCCGGCTGCGGTCGTCACGACGCCCAGCACTTCGGCGGCGTCCAGCAGCAGCACTGCCACGTCGGCTGCTGTGTCAACGCCGTCGGCTGCCCCTGCCGCGCCTTCTGCCGTCCCAACCCCTGCTGCTTCCAGTGCTGCGGTGTGTTGCATCTTCGTGCAACTACTATGGTGATCCATCGGCTAACTGTAGCAACGCCACTGAATCCGTTGATGGACGTTACAGACCGAGCAGACGAATGAGGCGGTACGTCAGCTCTGCGATATGGGCTTCCCCGAAGACCAGGTGCGCGTTGCGCTGCGTGCGGCGTTCAACAACCCGGAGCGTGCTGTGGAGTACCTGATGAACGGCATTCCGGAGGGACTGGGCGCGGCGCCCCCGTCGGCTGCCCCCGCTGCGACTGCTGGTGCCGGTGCCGGTGCCGGTGCCGGTGCCGCTGGCGACGCGAACGCTCTGGACGCGCTCCGCAATCACCCCCAGTTCGACGCGCTGCGCCAGCTCATCCAGTCAAACCCTGCGGCGCTGCCTGCGGTTCTCCAGCAGATTGGCGGACAGAGCCCGGAGCTACTGCGCCTGATTCACCAGAACCAGGACCAGTTTGTTCAGATGCTGAATGAGCCCATCGGCACGCGCTCGGCCGGATCAGCGCCTGCTCCTGGCGCCCCTGCCGGCGGTGCTGGCGCCGCCCCGTTTGATTTGGGGATGGGCGCGGGCGGCATGCCCACACCTCAGCAGATCCAGCAATTGGTCGAGTCGCTCACTCCCGACCAGCAGGCGCAGATGGCGGCTCAAATGGGCATGACCCCTGAGCAGCTTCGGGGTCTTTCGCAGATGCTCAGCAACCTGCCTCCTGGAGCCATGGAGCAGATGATGGCTTCTATGGGTGGCGGCCAGGGCGGCTTTGAAGGCGTGGGTGGCGCCAACCCCCAGGCGCACCGCATTGAGCTGACGGCGGATGAAGCTGCGGCCGTCGACCGTCTCTGCGATCTGGGCTTTGACCGCTCGGAGGTCATCCAAGCGTACCTGGCGTGCGACAAGAACGAGGCGCTGGCCGCCAACTTCCTCATGGATAGCGCAGAGAACTTTGGTGCGGGCGGCGGCGCGGGCGGTGACGACAACGACGACATTTACGGCTAAGGTACCCACGACGTAGTAGCATGTGCCGCGCCGCGTGGAGTTCCGCGGCGGAAGAAGAAATATCCGACTCGCTCGTTCGTTTTTGATTGGCGTCGTAGTCATTTTCATGAGGGTCTAGTTCGGCATGCGAGCGGTTTTCGTCACTTGTCGATCATCTTTGTGCTTCCGACTGTTGTTGCCAAATCTCGCATGGCGCGGCATTGAGCGTCGTGAGACTACGCGGAAGAAGGACAAGAGATCGGTACGCTTGAAGTTATCGGAGCTATCTATATCCATCTCCGTCTGACATTGCAACTGTCATGCATCTAATGAGAAGAGAGGCAGGCGCGCTGCTTCATCTCCCATTCATCCTGCCACCTTTTAGCGTCTAAATATACGTGGCGGCGACAACGGAGTGGGAAGGAAGAGCTGTATTGCGGAGGCAAAAATAACGCGAGAGCTTGCGTCTCCATTTCGGGACGCTCTTGGCCGACGAGGTGAGGTGGGAGTGGCGGAAGCGTGTGACGCGAGGCTGGCGGTCAGTCCAAACAGGGAAGGCAAGAAGGCGAGCACTTCCCGCGTCGGTGCCATCGTCGACGTTGTGTACACCCAGCAGTAGCAGGAGAAGCAGCCAGCAAGGGGTCGTCCACATCAGCGAGATGGGCGAAGAAGTGGAGAAGCATATCCTGCGCAAGTACGAGCTGCTGCAGAAGCTCGGCAAGGGCGTAAGTTACTTCTGACTGGGGGCGAGCACTCGTGCTTCCCGTGCGATGAGGCTTACGTTGTTAGTGCCGATTTGTCTTGTCGATCTACGTAGGCGTACGGGATCGTGTGGAAGGCGATCGACAAGAATACGCGGCAGGTCGTGGCTCTTAAGAAGTGCTTCGATGCATTCCGCAACGCTACAGACGCTCAGCGCACGTTCCGCGAGGTCATGTACCTGCAGGAGCTGAATGGCCACGCCAACATCATCCGGCTGCTCAACGTGGTCAAGGCCGACAACGACCGCGACATCTACCTCGTCTTTGACTTCATGGGTGCGTCTACCAGCGGAGAAGCGCCATACCACTCCTTCTGTTTTATCGCTAACGCGTAGACCGATTTACTCGCTTGCTACCATCAGAGACGGATCTGCACGCGGTGATCCGCGCCAACATCCTGGAGGAGATCCACAAGAAGTACATTATATACCAGCTGCTCAAGTCGCTCAAGTACATGCACTCGGCCGAATTGCTGCACCGTGACATCAAGCCGAGCAATCTGCTGCTCAACGCCGACTGCCACACCAAGCTGTGCGACTTTGGCCTGTGTCGCTCGGTCGCCGAGGTGACTGGGCCGAGCCCCGTGTTGACGGACTACGTGGCGACGCGATGGTACCGCGCGCCAGAGATCCTCCTGGGCTCCACGCGCTACACCAAGGCCGTTGACATGTGGGCAGTCGGCTGCATCGTGGCGGAGATGGCCACTGGCCGCCCGGCATTCCCCGGCACGTCAACCATGAACCAGCTCGAGCGAATCCTGGACGTGACGGGTCCACCCTTGCGCGAGGACATTGATAGCATCAACTCTCCGTTCGCGGTCACCATGATCGAGAGCCTGCCGGTCCCAAAAAGCAAGCCGCTGGAGGAGCTGTTCCCGAAGGCCTCGCCCGAGGCGCTTGACCTGATCAAGCAGTGTTTCTGGGTACGTACTTCACTTGATGCTGTGAACTTGTCGTGCTCGGACCGAATTAACCTGCGTGCTGGGATGACAGTTCGACCCGAGCAAGCGCATCTCGTGCGCAGACGCGCTCAAGCACCCGTACGTGGCGCAGTTCCACAACGAGAAGGACGAGCCGAGCGCGCCAGCGCCGCTGCAGATTGTGGTGGACGACAACACCAAGTACTCGGCCGCCGACTACCGCGACCGGCTGTACCGCGAGATCATCAAGAAGAAAAAGGAGGTGCGGCGAAAGATGAACGGCGAGCAGGACGCCGCCGCGTAGACGAGCAAGCCAGTCAGCGGTCGCAGTCCGCAATTAGACCCCTCCTTTCTCTAATACTGCCTATGAACTTTGCACTCGAAAGCTCATGAGACCGATCTTACCTGTCCACGTTGAAGTGGGCCGCGCCAAAATACGACGATTAGGTCAAAATCGTGATTTTGCAAAAGCGCGCAATTCCACTAAATCCGCGTCAGCGTCCTCTGCCTTGCGATCCACCAACACATACTAAAGCTCATACATTTAGAGCAAACAACTAAGAGTACTGAAATAACAACATTACCCAGCTTGTTGATAATGACGCGTCACTTTTACGGTGTAAAGTCGTGAGGGGTGATGATTTGCGTGGCACGACCCTGCCGTCTTATTACCGGAGGTGGCCACTTTGGGACCACGACGCCGACCATTCCCAGCGCGTCCGCCCTCCTCCCGCGTCGCCCCGTCGCCCGCCGCTCCTCTCGCCGCCTGCTTCCCAACGCGATGCGCGCGCCGGCGGTGGCCCGGGCGCTTCTAGTCGTGTGCGCCGTCGCGTTCGGCTGGCGACACGCGTCGCTGCCGTCCGCGCAGCGCCTGCATCCGTCCGCATTGGCTGACCTGTCGCCGCTGGAAAGCGAAGAGGATAATGGCGCGCGCTTCCTTTCCGAAGCGGAAAACGAGGCGGTTGCTGGACGGCAGGCGGGTGGCGACGCCGACGACTCGGTCACGGACCTGCCGGGCCTGGACCCGACCGCCAAGGTCGCGCAGCACGCGGGGCGCGTCACGCTGGACGACGGAGTCAAGAACAAGCTCTTCTACTGGCACTTCCCCGCCGCCAGCGATCCGGACAAGGCGCCGCTCGTCATTTGGTTGGAGCTTTCTCTCTGTTGTGTTGGGTTACAGGGCTCGTTGCTGACTGTGTCTTTGTCGTGGACGCAGGCTCAACGGCGGCCCCGGGTGCTCGAGCATGCAGGGGCTCTTCCTGTAAGCTGTTCTACTTCTTGTCGCGGCTCCACTCTGCTTCTTACTTACAATTTGTGTCGTGCATCATGACCATAACAGCGGCATTTCGCCGTTCAAGCTGCTGGACGACACGACCGTGGGCATCAACGACTTCAGCTGGCACCACGCCGCCAACTTGCTGTTCCTGGACCAGCCCGTGGGCACGGGCATGTCGTTCACGCGCGGGAACGACTTCCGTACGGACGAGGAGACAGTCGCGAGCGACTTTTACCAGTTCTTGCAGAAGTTCCTGCGCCTGCACGGCGAGTACGTCGAGGAGGACGCTCCGTCTGGGGGCGACGCTACGGACGCCGCCACGCGGAAGCGCTCGCGCCCGCTCTTCATCTTCGGCGAGTCGCACGCGGGCCGGTACATCCCAAACTTCTCGAGCTACATTCTGGAGCAGAACAGCAAGAACGCGGACGCCAGCACCAATGACATCGCGATCCAACTCGAGGGCGTCGCGATCGGCAACGGCTGGGTGCATCCGCGCATCCAGTACGACTACAGCGACTTCGCGCACGGGCTCGGACTGCTGACGTTCGGCCAGGTGCGGTCGCTCAAGACGGCGTTCAGCGATTGCACAGACAACTTGGACGCCGGCAACTTCTTCTCGCAGTCGTGCCTGGGCAACATGGATTCCATCATGGGCAGCATCAAGACGGGTAAAGGCGGCAAGAGCCTCAACTACTACGACGTGCGGCAGTACGTGCGCAGCGTGAGCGCGTACCCGGATGGACAGAACGCCATCACCTCGTTCCTGAACCAGGCCAGCGTGCGCAAGGCGCTGCACGCCAACACGGAGCGCGGCTTCCATTTCGACGTCTGCAGCAACGAAGTGTACCGCGGCCTCGCGCAGTTTGACGGTATGAGCACGCTGGAAAAGGTGCAGGCGTTGCTGCGGAGCGGGCTGCGCGTGCTCTTCTATAACGGCCAGTGGGACATGATGTGCAACCACTACAACACAGAGAAGCTGCTGCTGCACCTTGACTGGGACGGCGCGGCCGCCTACCAGGACGCCGACAAGTACACGTGGACGGTCGAGGGGCTCAAGGAGCCTGCGGGATTCGCGCAGCAAGGCGGGAACCTCACGTACTTGGTCGTCACGGGTGCCGGGCACATGGTGCCCATGGACATGCCCCAGGCTGCCGCGGACATGGCGAAGCGGTTCATCCAGAACCTGGAGTTCGACGACAAGGCCCAGACCGTCGAGAACTCCAAGATGAACGCGAACGACCTGGAGCCAGCGCACTGCCCCGTGCTGGACGCGTCGCCAACGGCGCTGAGCTCGGCGGTTGACGAGCCTTCGCCCGACTCGTCGGTGACGTCGACTTCCACATCTACTTCTGCGGCCTCGCCGTCGCTCGGCGCGGCCTGGCTCTGGATCACGGCGTTGGTCACGGTTATCAGCATCGTGCTCGCGGTCGCGGTCACCATCATGTGCGTACGCGGCAGGCAAAGCCACGCGCCGGGCCACTCGATGGTCACGCAGGAGTCGGACGAGGAAGGCGAGATCCCCATGGCCTCGCCGCTCGGTGTGCTCGACTCGTTCACCGTGACCAGACAACGGCCAGAAGAAGAAGACGACGATGGTCAAGATAATGTCCATGGTGGGCTGTCGGATGTGGACCTCGAGTCCGCGACGCGCTCGCCGCCGGCCAAAGTGGGCACGGAGGTCGACCCGTAGCTCTTCAACTTCATACTGAGACCAAGTCAGTAGGCGTTGAGGCGCGATGAAGAGAAGGGATTGGCTGAAATAGATCTGTAATCGGTATTTTATCCAATATAATTTGTCCATCATTGTGAAATTCGAGGAAAAAAAGATCGCAAGAGTTGACAACCATAAAGACCGAGATGAAGAACATGGCCATGACGTCGCTGCTACTGCTGCGTCTACTGGCGTCTATATGCGCGCTCCTCTTTCTCCTGGCGCCAGTGTCGGCGCAGGTGCGCATCCCCAAGCGACCGCTGGGCTTCACGCTGGGCAGCGGCGCCGCCTCGGCGAGCGTGCAGCTCGAGGCGTACGTCGACCTGGTAACGATCGCGTCGTCAATGTGTTTGTGTGTGTGCATGCATAAGAACCCGCTTTTCTAACGCGCTGCGATCCCAAACGACAGCTCTGTCCGTTCAGCAAGGCGGCGTACCCGGGCATGAAGCAGCTCGCGAGCTACTACGACCCGCAGGACCTGCGCGTGGCGCTCGTACTGTTCCCACTGCCGTACCATCAGAACGCGTTCGCGGTCGCCGAGTCTGCGTTCGCTGTCACGTCAGTGCTGAGCGACGACAAGTTCACGCCGTGGGCCGAAACTGTGTACGCGCATCAGGAGCGGTGCGTCTTCTCTGTTCTCGTCTACCGTTGTGGCTACTACCGTTTGACTTCCAGCATCCGACTCACGCGCACAGGTTCTGGAACAAGGCGACGAGCAACTTGACGGCGGTGGAGGTGGTCGATAAACTGCGCGAGTTGGCGCAGCACACGTTCCCTGACCTGGCGACCGAGCAGTGGGACGCGCTCATGCCCGGCTACGGCGGCACCGAAGCGGACTTCAGCGCGCGCGCCGCCTGGGACTACACGTGCACGCGCGAGGTGTCGGGCACGCCCATGTACACGCTCAACGGCGTGCCGTTCCAGCGCGCGAACGCCTCTTGGGACTTCCAGGACTGGTTCACCGCCATCGACCCGCTCGTGCAGGCCAACAAGAAGCCGTGGGACGCCTCGGAGCAAGACACCCCCGCCCCGACGACTTGATTGGGACGTTGCAGCGAGATCGAAGGGTGTGGGCGTTGTGTTGGAGTGGTAAGGAGACCAGCATAAATGATCGATTGATTGATTTCACGTACAGTAAGGTAAATGGGATCCTAGCAGTGCGTTTGGGCGCATTGGTATGAAAGTGTCGTCGCTGTCTGGGTCTTCATTGGACGTCGGCGAGCGACTTGAAGCTTGAACGCGCCCCACAGAAGCACGGACATCGACACGGGCAACGCCCAGCCGCATTACCATCATCATCTTCATCATCTACCGAGGTCACGACCTCGGTAGATGATGTCGCTTGCGCGCCTCTCCCTGAGCGGGGGATCGTCCATGCAGTCCAATTACGGCGTCATGAGCTCGAGCTTCTTCTCTGTCGGCATCACGGCGCACTCGAGGACGTGCTGCAGCATGTTGCAGCCGGGCTTTGCGTTCCCGACCATATTGGTGCAGTAGTCGCACTGAGTTAAAGGATGCTTGGTGCGCGTCGGCCGCTTCGTGAAGGCAGTCCACATGGCGGAGTGTGTGCGGCCCACTATCCTGGAGGCTGGTTGTGCTCCTGCTTTCGACTGCGGTGGCTTAGTTTCCGCGCGCGCACAAGTAGAAATGAAGTAGCAGTAGCAGCAGGAGGAGGAAGTGCGCGCCCTAGTAGTGAAGATGGCGGGTTTCCTATGAGCGCAAAAGGCAACCTTTCGCGTCACAAAGGCAACAAGGAGTGAGTGTCGCTGCCCCCCGGAGTGAATGTCAAAAACATAATTTACACACTGAATAAAAGATATTGACCTAAATTAGCGTTTTTCGGGGTATGCAAGGACTTTTGGGCTCCAAGCTGGTGCATCACACCTTGAAGCGAGCGAGATTGGGTGCAATTGCGCATTTTATCAGCCAATCATCACTGTAGATAGCAGTATTTCAGCCAATCCGAGCGATTTATCTGTGGTTTTTACCAAGAGCCCTCCACTCACTTACAAAGATCCCACCAACCGCGTCAACGGCAAAAAAGACCGAAGGGAAGAAGAGAAGAAGGGATGACAATGACGAGGCACGGCGCTCTCGTGTGGCTCCTGACGACCTGCGCGCTGTTTGCGGCGGCTTGCGCGCAGCTCCCGATCCCGGGGAAGCCGCCGGGCTTCACTGTGGGCCACGGCAACGCCGACGCGGGCGTGCAGATCGAGTCGTATATTGACCTGCTCTGTCCTGACAGCAAGGCGGCGTACCCTGTGCTCAAGAAGCTGGCGGCGCACTATGGGGCGCACGAGCTGCGCGTGACGCTGGTGCTGTTCCCGCTGCCGTACCACCAGCACGCCTTCTCGGTGGCGGAGGCTGCTTTCACCATTACGTCGGCGCTGGGCGACGACAAGTTCATCGACTGGCTCGAGACCATGTACGCCAACCAGGACACCTTCTGGAACAAGGCGACCAAGGACCTGACGCCCATCCAGGTGACCGACAAGCTGCGCTCGCTCGCCAAGAAGACCTTCTCGACGCTCACGGACGAGCAGTGGGAGAAGGGCATGACGGGCTACGGCGGCACGGATGCGGACGCGCTTGCTCGCGTCTCGTGGAAGTACGCGTGCACGCGCGGCGCGTCCGGCACGCCGCTGTACAGGCTGAACGGCGTACCGTTCGACGCCGACTCGAACTGGAGCTTCGCCGACTGGTTCAAGGTCGTCGACCCGCTCGTCGAGGCCAACAAGCCCAAGGAAGAGCTGGCGCTGTCGGTCTCCAGTCTGCGCATGAGCGGCGTGCCCGCTGCTCTGCCCGACCGCAAGGTGACGCTCCTGCCGTCGCCCGCCGACTGGGAGGCCCTCACCAGCGTCTGCGCCGACGTCACGGCTCTCAACGACGAAAAAGAGCAGGACTGGGCACGCCCGTGCGAGTTCCTACCCGGCCGCGCCATGTGCTGCCAGACCAGCGAGGCCTGCGTCCTGCGCACCGGCTGCGTCGCGCTTCAGTGATCCGTCTCCTCGTAATTGGCGGTATGCTACACTAGGCAAGGCTGTGCTGTGGAACGAGGCAGCCATTGGATGTCGGAGCCTTGCGTAATAGCATTGCCATTATCATTGACGTGTTGGGGTTGCGGAAGTGGTGGTGATGTTGCGGGCTGTCGTATCTACTCACTCACACACAGTGAACCAAGACTACCAGCTTAACATATATCATGAGATAGCACCATCAAAACCTATGTTACCACGTTTCAATGTACTGTATTAACGATTGTTTTCACAGTGGTTGACTTGCTTTTGATACCTCTGTAAACAAATACTCATCGTTTAATAGTAATTGAATTTAGCAATATACAATAAGATTAGCACCAAATGAGCCCTGATAATGAATAAACAAGCAAAAATGTAACTTGAATTGGCGTCAGACCAGCACAATTTGCCGCTTCAAGTCACACGTCGAGCTCTGCAAAATAACCCGGCGATCGCGCAAGAAGCAACGAAGGACCAGGAAGCATGGCGATGCCGCGCCCGATGCACTCAGCGATGGAGATCGCCACGCACGCGGCCGCTGGAGCCGCGGTGTCCACGGGCGGGCTGACACTCGCGCAGTCGCTTTTGGCGCGGCGGCTGCGGCCTCCGAGCTCGCTGGCCGTCGCACTCGGCGGCTTCGTCGGCACCTTCCGCCTGCTCGAGACGCTCGGGCGCACTCATGCTGTTCCTGGCGTCTCGGCCTCCCATGCGGCCGCCGCGAGCGCCGCCGTCGCGCTCTACCTGCTGGACGGCGACCGGCGGCCGGTCTTCGTGTCCTTCGCGGCCGTTGAGGCGGCCGTCAAGCTCGCGCAGGAGCTGGTGCCGTCACTAGCCGAGCTCCCAGGCATCGGTGCGTCTCTTCTTCCCATTTTCTATTGGCGCTATCCTATACTGTATGATGTTGTCGCCCTTACGATGGCGATGTGATTGAACACCAGAGCTGCCGCTGGGGTCACTGGCGGTGGGGCCGCTCATCTACTGGTGGGTCTTCCGCCCGGAGCTAATCCAGAAGTCGCAGCTCGCGTCGCTGGACCAGCTCTGCGCGCTCTCCCCGGGCGTCCTGCAGCGCATGCGGGACGAGTTCCCGTCCGGGACGCTCGCCTCTCGCTGCGACGTGTTCCACCGCGGCGAGCGCTGCACGCAGTTCCACGCGCGCTTCTTCTCCGAGAGCATGCGCTTCGCCGCGCGGCTGTACGTGCCGATCTACATGGTCTCGGTCATCGCGCCTAAGTACAAGACGTGGTTCAAGGGTCCGCGGCCGCCGCTGGCGCCGCTCGCCAAGCAGTACCTGCGCACCTGCGCGTGTCTGACGCTGCTGTACCAGATCCCGCTGGGTTTCTCGTGCGCGTCGCCCAGCGCCAACCACAATGCGACCGTCATGTTAGCGGGCGCGCTGACGACGCTGGCCGTCATGGCCGAGCACGAGAGGCGCCGCGCCAGCGTCATGAAGGCCATCGGCACGTACACGGCCTGCGCCGCCGGCGCGCGGCTCCGCGAGATGCTTGGCGTGTCATCTTCCGCCGCGACGGCCGCGCAGTTCGCGCTCTTTTCGGCGGCCCTCGCCGCGCTCTTTCGGTCGCCGCCCGAGCTCCACGAGTCGCGCATCATGCGGTGGCTGTACGGGTACGACGCCCCCGCAAAGTCGGCCGCCGCTGCCGGCAGGAGTGGGACGCCCGCGCACTCGCATCAGGATGTATAGAGGACCTCCCACCGTCGGCGTCATCCCTCTCCTTCAACATCAGCCGCCGCGATCGGTGTTTATGCATTGGAAGGAGCGATGAGCAGCATGAGCGAGGCAGCGTCGGACCATTTCGATCGCTGCGCTGGATGCTTCGCTGAACGCGCATCCTGGTTCTGATGAGGTCGTGCCCGTGACAGGAAGGGAGCGACAAACCGACGGCAATGGAGAGCGCGGTGGTTCGTCTGCTGCGCGCATACTACTGAACATGGTAAAGAGTAATAGAGCGAGCTGCAGCTGTGCGAGGTGACGCGTCTCGGACCGAGGCAGACGCCGCGGCGGAGATCATTTCGGCATGATCTTTACGGCGCCAAGTGGCCGTCGGAAGTACCCCTGTGGTCATCGCGATTCAGACCTGTCAGTATCTATATTTTGACGCGCAACGTTCTACACCAAACTATCCAATTTGACAGGATATAATAGCATTAACATCGACCAAATATCCTTCTTTGTATATAGTTAACACGTTAATAATATGTAGTATCAGAGGTATTGTTGCTTTCGATGGACAGCACACGTTCAACACACTTTGAGGCGTCGTCAACGGCTCACGGGGATGCGCGGCGGCGGCAGACGGTGCTTACCACTCTGTATTATTTTTGAAGGTCCATCAAAGAACGGGGCTAGAAGTGATGATACCCCTCACTGCACGTGTCGCTCGCCCAACTCGCTCGCCTCATGTTCAGCATCGGCCTGACACCAACCGCAACGGTGACATTAGACCAGCTGTTCCGTGGACGGATGCCTCGCTTGTGTAGTCATCTATACACCGCATCCGGTATCAAGTATACCGACCCGACGCGAAGTGCAAGGCCAGCAATAGAAGGTCGGTGCCGTCGTCCGGCCGCGCGGCGTCGTGAGTAACAGGCGGGGCCGAGAGAAGGCGCAACCTCGGAACCAAGCGCCAGGGGACTACAGTACAGTACATACAGTACATACAGTAGATACAGTAGATACACTTCGAACAAACGTAATGACTAGCAGCGAGGCAACAGTCAGGTCCTGGAGCCCCAATTGCCTAGCGCAGACACATACACTCAGCGAAGCAGTAACAGGTCGAGTAGAGGAGTCCGTCAAGCGAATCTAATTTTTGACTTCGCTCGTGTCAATGCCTCCACTTAAATGCTCCTGTTGATCCAATAATGCATGACAAATTGATGAATTCTATTAAATTGAAGAGGTCTGGAGGCTGTCTGTTTGCCCCCTGCAAATGCAACCGGTCGACATTCGACTCGTAAAAACATGACGTCATGTTTTAAACATCCTTTCTGACTTCTTTTATATTGACATTTGTATGAACGTTTTAAACAAATGGAGCTTCTCTTTTTTGGGGAGGTGCGCGTACAGAGATGACGCATACCCGTGCGCACGAGAAAGGCCAGTTCTGACCCTTGCATAGAGTGAGGAGTCCCATCTCCATCCCCATCCGTCCGCGTCCGGTAACTTACAGCACCGCTCGCGTTCCAGGGTCAACTTCCGTCGTAAACTACATTGCGAACCGGCCTCCAGCGCAGCATCCGCAGCATCCGCGCCGTCCCCACTTTTTCAGCACTCATCCGCCGAGTAAGTAGCGCGACAAGCGGGCGGTCAGTCGTCGAAAGTGCGCGTCCACAGTCCTCCATTCATCCGTCCGTCCCCAGGCATGGACGAGCAGTGGCCGGTCCGCGAGAATGTGACGGCGGACCACCCGCATCCGCGGCACAAGCCCGAGCCGCTGGCGGCCAATGCGGACCCGGTGGTGGTTGAGGCCGTCCCCGTGACGCCCACAACCGTCCACGACCATTACAACTCAGTCCGCGGGACCCGCACTTCGAACCGCGCGGACGGCGAGACTCCTGACTACGGCCGGCTGGTTTGGGGCCCGGATTACAAGTACTCGGGGACGCTCGACTACGTCCGCAGCCACGCGAACCGCATGGTCCGCCGCGTGGATGCCGAGGACCCGATCGAGCACTACATGATCGACAAACTCGTGCAGGACGTTCGCGTGTACAAGCGCGTTTCGTTCTCGGAGATGTCGGGGACGGCACCGGCCCCGTCGTCAGCGCGGTTCTCGCCCGCGGCGTCCTTCTCGTCCTCCCGCTCGTCTACGCGGCTCCGCGCGCCGTCCTCAAGCGTGGACGGGCCGGGCCCTGCAGACGAGGACGACGAGTGGGGTCGCGTCGTCGGTCACTTTGAGTTCCGCGCGGTCACTCGCGTCCCGGGCAACCTGGAGACCATCATGGCGGTTCTGGCGCCCGAGTCTGGCCGGGACGCGTACTGGTTGGCCGCAAATACGCAGAAAAACATGCGGTTCACGACCATGACGCACTGCGAGCGCGTCGCGGCTTCGTCCCAAGTTGCGGCCGGGGCCGGAGAAGGGGCCGGAGAAGGGGCCGACCCCGGCCCCTTCCCGCGCTGGTCCTTCCAGTACCTCCTCACCAAGTTCATCAAGCACTCGCGGACCATGGACGTAGCCTTCAGCGAGTTCGCGGCCATGGACCCACCCCCGTCCGCATCCTCATCAGACTCGTCCCCATCCAAGCCCAAGAGATACCGGCGCGGGTTCGTCTACCGGCGGTCCGTGGACGACCGCGTGCTCGGGGACGCCGAACTGCAGCGCAAGCTCGCGACCGTGGCCGCCGTGGGACCGGACGCGTCCGTGGCCGCCCGGGCCAACGAGCGGTCCACGCGCTTCTTCCTGCAGGACTGGCTGCTGGACGTGCGTGAGTCGGACGAGCCCAACGTGTGCAAGCTCGTGCTGACCACGCGCGCGCTCTTTCGCGGCGAGGACGAGCTGCTGCGCCGCTCCATGCGCATCGAGTTCCGCGAGTTCTGCACCAACTTCCTGATCGCGACCCGCAAGCTGCTCACGTTCCAGTGGACCGACCTCG
Organism: Phytopythium ostracodes; assembly: GCA_023337975.1. Taxonomy (NCBI): domain Eukaryota; phylum Oomycota; class Peronosporomycetes; order Pythiales; family Pythiaceae; genus Phytopythium; species Phytopythium ostracodes. The sequence goes on from JAADXW010000288.1 coordinate 14,307, forward strand.
TCAGCGAGCGCGCCGTGTCTGCTCGGCTCCATCCGTCGTCCGCGTCCGCGTCCCCGCCCTCATCCCGGGTCTGCGCCGTGTGCTCGAGCACCTTCTCGCTGCTCCGCAAGCGTCACACGTGCCGCACCTGCGCGTCCAGTGTCTGCGCCAAGTGCTGCGCGGCCAAGCAGCCCGTCGCGGGGTCTGTGAGCAGCGCTGGGCTGCTCGGAAGCGACGGCGGCCGCACGTCCCAGCGCAGGAAGCGCGAGTGCGTGCTGTGCGCGCATTTCGGCCCCGTTGCGGCTCCTCGAGACGAGCGGACGTCTAGTTCGCAGCACTCGAGCGTCAGCGCGGTTGTGCGCCGCGCCTTCGACGCGTCTATGGTGCCCACGAGCCTTTCGGTCACGTCCGTCCACGCGTCGGACGACGAAGACGACGACAACGCCGACGACGTGGCCGCGCCCGCGCTCTTCTCGTCCAGCTTCGTGGGCGCCGCGTCCTCTTCTCGAGGCGGAGGAGGAGGCGCTGTGCTCTTGGACGACGGCAGCCTCACGAGGTCTGCGGACGACCGCAAGTCGGCGTCCCCGCTCCCGCAGCGGCGGCACAAGTTCCGCACCGACTCGAGCGACTCGACGTCCAGCGCGCGTAGCTCGCCGGGCATCGTGCTCATCTCGGAGATCGAGACGCTGTCGCTCACGGGCGGCTTCCGGCGCATCCCTAGCAGCGGGTCTTCGTCCTCAGCCGGAGGGTTCGGGGCCAGCATGGGGCCCCGGACAAGCTCCAGCGCGCGCATCAAGCGGCCGGACCGCGCCGTGTCCGAGGATAACGTGCTCGCATCGCTCGGGGTCAAGTCGCGGGCCCCGGCGGCCCCCGTAGCGGCCGCAGCGCCGGTAGAACGCGGTCAGGACGAGGACGAGGAAGACGAGGAAGTGACGACCTACTCGGAGGATGACCTGGCCAACTTTACGCTCGAGCTGGCGCCGTAGAAAGGGAGGGGAGCAGTGTTTTATAGGTAGGAGACGTCGAAGTAGGCGTACTAGACGAGCGAGGCGGATCGCCGGACCCAGGTCAATAGCAGCGACAGTGTCGAGAAGCTGGCGGGGAGGGGAGTGGACTCTCGTGGCATGTGGCGAGGGCTTTAACGCGTCCTGTCGCACGCAGGGGCCGCCGTGGACCTGGAAATAGACCGACACCAAGGCGCGCGACGCGCAGCAGCTCGACAGACTCGAGCGCTATTTATCGCCCCGTGGGGACGGATCTGGACGCGCGACAGAAACGACAAGCGCGGACGCCGAGCGGCCGACACACAGACAGACACACAGAGGCACTCACTCGCTCTCCGCTCGTCATGCGGCTGCAGAGCGCACGAAAGAAGCTCATGGCGGACGCGAAAGACGTTGGCAGGCAGCGCTCCGACCCGACCGACGCGTTGGTGGCGTCCCTCAACGCCGACGCCCTGATGGCGGACGGCGTGCTCCTAGAGCTGGACGCGGTGCAGGAGCTCGAGCGGCGCGGCTGCTGCTGGTCGCTGCGCTTCCCAAACGCAGACGTCGAGTGGCGCTTCCAGCTCTTCCACGAGCAGCACGGCTTCAAGACCGCGCAATGGGCCTCTCTCGTGTCTCTACTCTTGCTCGTGGCGCTCCAGGCCGGCTCCTGGACGCGCATGCGGCTTGGTGATCGCTTCCGGACGCAGACGGCGCGCTGGCCGCTCGTGTACGCGGCTCTGGGACTGACACTCGCGCTGCTCGCGGCCTGGAGCGCGCTGATCGTGCGCTGGCGGCGGCGCGACGACCTCGACGGCAAGCTCCAGCGCGTTCTGCTAGTGCTCGCGGTGTCCGTCGTGCTGCTGGTGCTTGCGACGCCAGCGTACGCGTCGCTTAAGACCGGCGACCCGGGCGGTATCACTACTAGCAGCAGCGGCGGCAGTTCTTCGCCAGCTTCTTCCAGCGTCGACAGCTCGACTTTGAGGCTGCTACTGGCCGAGCGGGAGCAGGATTCTACACTGTTCGAGCTCTCGGAGCTGGCGTTCTTCGAGCTGGTGACGCTGACGGCGGTCGCGATCTCGTGGGGCGTGCAGTTCCCGGTCTTTTGCTTGGCTGCAGCGGTCACTGCGGCCGGCTCTGCGTGTTGGTGGGCGGCCTCCGCGTCTTGGCTCGTTCTGTTGCGTGAGTGGCACGTGGTGACGCTGTTCCTGGGCGCTTTGATGCTCCTCAGCGTCGCAGTTTACCACCGCGAGCGGCAGTCGCGCGGCCAGTTCCTTCAGTTGAGGCGGCTGCTGCTCGAGAACATGAGGCTGAACCAGCAGAACGGCTTCATGCAGCAGCAGCTGAGCTCATACGTGAACGCGATTGGCATCGTGGACGGTGGCAGGCACTCGCTTGGCGTCGGCGCGTCAACTCCAACGAGCACGAGCAGCAGCCGACGGAGCAGCCTGGTCAGCCCAATCATGGTGATGGCTCGGCCTGGCGCGCCGCCTGCAGCGCTGGGCGAGAGCTGGATGGAGAACGTGCTCAAGACGCTGGTGACGCTCAAGCACTCGCTGGGCGAGCAGCAGCACGCGGGCGACGCCGTGCGGCAGCTTGAGTTCGTGATCGAGGCGCTCACGGGCGAGCACGACCTGTTCCTGGCCAACAGCGGCGGGTACCTGCGCTCGCCGGCCTCCCCCAGTCGGAGGCGGTCGCTCAGCTCGAGCTCGACCCCTCAGTTCGACAGCGTCGACGCCGCTGGATGGCTGTCGCTGCTGAATGCAGACCCGCGCCAACGCCGTCGCGGGAGCTCGGACAAGACGGGCGCGAGCCCCAAGAACGGCGGGCTCCAGCGACAGTCGACGTTCCCGCCCGCGGCCGCCGCCATCTCGCTGCGCCGCACCGACTCGGGCTTCCTGCAGTCGGTGCTCACCCAGGTCGACAGCTACTTCAACGTCGACGCGGTCGGTGGGAAGAGCGCGAGGCGCAGGAGTCTGAGCTGTCGACCGGGGGAGTGGAGCGCCGTGGCGCTGCTGCGGCGCGCGGCAAGGTCAGACGAGCTGGACCTGTTCGCGCTGGCGCAGGCCTGCGCGTTCCCGCTGTCGGCGCTGCTGCTCACGACGGTCGAGAGCCACAACCTGTTTCTGCTGCTGCCGCTGCGCGTGGAGAACGTCGCCGCCTTCGTGCGCGAGATCGAGCGCCGCTACCAGCCCAAGAACCCGTACCACAACGCCCTGTACGTGTGCTTGTGGCTCTCTACTCGCCTGTGTATGTGTATTGGCTGGTCTCTGACGAGTTCAATGGTGTGAACAGACACGCGGCGTCGGTGGTATGGGACGTTAACTTCTTCCTCCGGCGGGTGGAGCGGCCGGCGATGTCGGCGCTGCAGCTCCTGTCGGCACTCGTCGCAGCGGCAGTGCATGACGTGAACCACCCGGGCGTGAACAATGCTTACCTGGTGGCCACGAGCTCGCCGCTAGCCATCAAGTACTCGGACGACTCGGTGCTGGAGCGCATGCACCTGGCCGAGTGCTTCCAGACGTGCGCCAAGGAGGGCTGCGACGTGTTCGAGGCCTTCCCGCGCGACCAGAAGCGGCAGAGCCGGCAGCTAATCATTGCCATGGTGCTCGCGACCGACCTGAGCGGCCACGTGCAGCATGTCAACCGGCTCAAGAGCAAGTGCTACGCGCTGCAGGCCGCGGGCGAACAGGCCGCCGTGCCCGTGGACCTCGTGCTGACCTCGGCCATCATGATGGCGGACCTGGGCCACGCGTTCAAGAGCTTCGAGGCGCACCACGCGTGGTCGCTGCGCGTCACGAACGAGTTCTTATCGCAGGGCGACGCCGAGCGGCAGTTCCGCTTGCCCGTGTCGCCGCTCTGCGACCGCCAGCGGGCCACTGGTAAGTTCGAGACGAGCCAGATCGGCTTCCTCGAGTTCGTCGTGCTGCCGCTCTACCTGGCCGTGCGCGACGTGGTGCCGCTGCGCGAGTTCGACCTCGTGCTGACGCAGATCCGGTGCAACACCGACGAGTGGAGGCAGCGCGCGAGCCTGAAGGCGGCCGGAGAGGAGGCGAACAGCACCGGAGTAAGAGTAGGGGGAGCGACCGAGGCGGTGGCGGTCAGCGAGCTGAGAGAAGCAGCGCCAGTCTGACCGAATGGACGTCGTTGGAGGGCGAAATCGCTCGTTGCAGGGCGCAAAATCGCATTTTGGAGCGGCATACTCAGAATTTTCGGCGGATCGAGTTGAAGTGGGCTGTAGTTTTGACAGGCAGACGGACCTGACCGATAGACAGACAGAACAAAGAGACGGAGTTTACTGTATGTATGCGGACTGTTGCACTCGTCATTGCATAGTGGCCAGGTTGGAGAGCCCATGGGGTTGGACGGCGAAGTGTGATGGCTTCGGCCCGCAGACCAGGTCGCGTCGGCGATCGGACGATGCAGAGGTAGTGATGACTAGGCTAGGTACTACTGTACTGTTGGCAATACAGTACTGTATGTGTGTGTGCACTCCCGGAGAGTGTTGTCGTGCCTCCATCTCGGCGCCGAACGAACGAGTTCGTCAATGCTCGGTGGGCTTCCCGCAGTTTGCGAGCCGGAGATTGGAGGCTGAAGGTTGGGGGAGCCTTCCCGATTCGCAGGCTGACGCCATGGCTTGAAAGCGCACGGATAGGCACGGGAGGGGATCGTGCGCACGTAGGTGGGCGTTCAGCGCTGGGTTGTGTGATGAATGCATCGCAACAGTAGTAGTGCTGAAACCATGTCGATGTCGATGTCGAGTGGGTACTGAAAGTAGACACGTTTTTCCTCAGTACATTTCAGTACGAAATTGAAACTGCAAGTCAAGGGTCTGAACTCATATCGCGATATCACTATAAAACCAGTAGGCTGAATGGTGAGACCGTCACGAACAACGCCACGTAATGCCGCACCACTGGCGTGTGGCACGACACTAGAGAGAGCTACACGCTGTAGAGTCCGGTGCGTGCATACTGTATAACGGGACGCGTGCCTTGGCGCGTGCGTCCCGGTCCCGCAATTTGTAGAGGCGTCGTAGCTACAGTATTACAACGTTCAGGGCTGGAAACTGTCTCGCTCATCTCACTCCGATGCGGGTGCGGACTGCATCCCGTGCATCTTGCCGATCGACTTCGCGTTTACTAGCCCCGGGTCTTGGTCAAGCGCCTCGCTACACTGTAACTCGGGTCGTTCCTTCGACATCCGGCTCGCTCGCCCAGTCCACTGGGTGTCGCACACCGAGTAGCCACAGTGACGCCGTAGAATTCACCGTCTCTGCGTCAACAACGACACGCAGTTCGTCCGTCACCACCTACGGCATCAACAACGATGCGCGCGCTTTGGACGGCTGCCTGCCCGCGTTGCCGACGCGTCCTCCGTGTCGCCCTGTCGTCGGGCACCATGATGTGACGTGGTCCGTGTACTGAAACAACGCGAATTGTGTTTATCCCGCCTCACTTTCCACCTGCGAGAATTGATACCCCGGTCCCAAAATTGTTGACGTGCAGGTTGTCCGATTGTAATCGCCTTGCTGCGTGAACATTACGGGTGAAAAATTCGATTCTTTCGAGGAAATGGCGCCAAAAGAGCCGGAATGGTGCCTTCTTCCGCCCTTTGGGCCAACACAAACTTTGTGAGGAAATGCAAAGATACGAAGGGCGAGAGCTCTTGAATGTCCTTGTTATGGGAGCTTTGGGCTCTTGATGCCTCCATTTTTTGCCCCCCGTGTAGCTGTCGTGGGCTCGACAACGCTGATCCTCCGTCGCCCTGAGCATGGACGTTCGCTTGTTGTGCACCTATCCAGTCCAAGATCGCGAACAAACTCGCTGATAAAATCCAATCCTGTCAAGCGTGATTAAACAACACGATCCAGCCCTCGCGCGAGATGGACGGCACGGAAGACCTCGCTATTTCGTGGATTTTTGTTCATGACGAGACGATGAAGCGGCGGTCTAACGTTCGCGAAGAAGCCGCCGCCTTCTACGGCCACCAGTGGCGCCGTCTATTGTACTTTACCGATAACAATGGAGTACATAGTGTAATACTTCGAAGTATTGCGCGGCATTTTGCGCTAAAGTGGTGTTGGTCAAAGGGTCTCGCCACCCCTTGCTGTTCCAGTGTCAACTCGCGCTGCATCTTGTTCAATCAAACGGACAGGTCTCTCCCTGAAGGTTTTAACTTATCTAACTACGAATTAGCTATACCATTACTTTATGAACACATAGATAACTGATTTGAGTGAATGCAATCTCGCTCGAACCTCCGAAAACGAATGATTCCGTATCTTCCGATGCGGCGTGCTCGCGCAGAAAAAAGCCAGGGCGGAAACACTCTCCGTACCGTACGCTACTATCACACAATCCAGTACCCTGTGCTTTGTTTGCCCCTCCCCTCCACTCGGGGGGCGCTCTTTCCTTCCGACTTCAAAAGCCGAAAAAGGACAGACGCCCACAGCCGAAAGCGCCGTCTACAGCGCTCTCCTTCCCCTGCGCGCTTCACTCGGCTCCCTGGCGCCTCGATCCACGCGCTGCATCGTTCATCGATTGCCCAGGCGCGCGCGCTCACTGGCGACGCCCAGTATTTGTTTCCCTGGCGGCCGAGGCGTCTTGATTTCCCGGCGAGCAAGAAGACGATACGCGCCCGCGCAGACGACGCGTCGTATTTTCTTAGTCGGCTGCGCTGCCCTTTCCTCTTATTCGCCTTGTGACGGAGGCTTACAGACACCAAGACAATTGCAGCACACAGAGATAGAGAGATAGTACAGCCGCGGCGTCGAGATGGACCGGTTCAAGCTGGAGGACGTGGACAGTGGGTACGACGTGGTGGAGCCGATGCGCGCCAGCTCGTTCGACATGAGCTTCACGCTGAGCAGCTACCGCAACCACAACGGGTTGGACGCGGCGGTGGCGGCCGCGGCCGCGGCCTACGACCGGGACGACGTCGCGGACGACTCGAGCGACTACGACAACCAGCGCGACGGCGACGCGCGCGGCACCAACCCCAACTGGAGGGCCGTCACGCGCGGCTTAGGCATGCTGGACGTCAAGGGCAGGTTACACGCGGACGACATGGCTGGCGGCGTCGAGATCGCGGCGGTCATGAGCGGCCGGCCGCGCAACAACACGGCGACCTCGCGCAAAGACGCGGCCGTGATTGCGCAGAAGCTCGACGAGAAGGCGCAGGAGGCCGCCGCCATGGCCAGCCTTGTGGGTGCCGTGCCCTGGAGACTCGCCAAGCGCATGCAGGACGTTCACGTGTACAGACCGGCCGCACTTGCGGGCGAGGAGGCCAACAAGCTCTACTTTCGCGTGTCGTGTGAGGTGCGTGCCAACCTGACGACCATCATGGAGTACCTGGCGCCCACGGACACGCGCAGCTACTTCGATATCGAGGCGCAGGTCTTCCCGGGCCTGCTGCACGCGTCGGTCATTAAGCGCATGGAGCTGCCGCACGTCCAAGAAGGAGCCAGTGATCAGTCCAACAACAACGACAGCAGCGACGACGGCGCGAGCGACCGGTTCCCGCACTTGCAGGTCAAGTGGCACGCAAGTCGGTTCGCCGGGCGGTTCGTCAAGCCAGTGGACTTCTTCTTCGTCGAGTATGCGAACATCGACACCCTTGAGGACGGGCAGCAGCGTGGCTTTAGCTATGTGCGTTCAGTGGAATCATTCAAGGGCGACGAGCTTGCGAGCCGACTTAACAAGGAAGACGTGGTGATTCCGCAGAGCGTGTCCAAGTGCAAGCGCGCGGTGATCAACAAGGGCATTTGCCTTGTCACGCCATCAAAATCGTCCCCCGGTAACACCCAGAACACCATGAACGGGACGTACGAGATCACGTTCATGATGGTGATCGACTTTCAGCAGCAGTTCCCGAGCAACGTAGGCGCCAAAATCATCCACAACTTCACCGAGCGCCTGCTCGGCGTGCGCGAGCTGCTCTACAAGACGCTGTTCCAGCCGATCGAGATCTTGCCGCGCGAGCTATGGAAGAGCGCGCGCATGAACAAGTGCTCCATCTGCCACTCGTACTTCTCGCTCGTGCGCAAGCTGCACCATTGCCGCGCGTGCGGTGAAGCCGTGTGTGGTCAGTGCAGTCGCAGATGGATGTTGCAGCCCGGAACGAGGACGAAGATCAACTCAAACGCGTCGATCGGTCCTGGTGGAGACAGCTCAACTGCTCACACATCTTCGCCACCTTTGACAGCTCTGGCGTCGTCAGCTTTAGGAGTGTCGAGCTCGTCGGCGGGGCAGAAGGACTCGCGGACTCGACTTTGTACGTCGTGCTCGCTGCGCGCGCGAAGTCAGTTGGTGGGAGATGCGATCCCGTTTGCATCGCCGCCGCGATTCTCACAGTCACATGGTGCAACGCCGCGGATGCGCAGCGCCCTCAGTAACGCTGCTGCTGCCGCTACGAGCACAGTGATGAGCAGTTTGATGGGCTCAAGCTCATCGAACGTGCCACGCATGGCGAACGTGCGCGAGTGCGACGTGAAGGTTGCTAGCGCCGTGTCTCTAGACCCAGAGACGTTCACGGCGAGTGCCTTGGCGTTCGCAGAGCTCGTCACGTCGCTTGGGGACCAAGAGCCGCACTTCATGATGGTGTCGTACTCGGAGCACCACGACGGCGCGGCCGTATACGAGGCGCTGGCGCGCGCCGCCCCCAACACATTATTTATGGGCGGCACCTCGAGCGCTGGTGTGTACGGTCACAGAGATAGTTACGTTGACAACAACTTCGGATACAACGCGCGTGGAAGCACTAGCAGCAATGGCGGCGGTCTCGCCAGCGGAAATATCCCGATCCACGGACCAGTGCTCGGGCTTTGGGGCATCTACGACCCCGAGGGCTCATTCGCAGTGCTGAACGCCGACTTCATGATGGAAAACCCTCGCGACGCCGCGCGCCGGTGTCTTCTTGATGGCATGGGCATGCTGTGCATGGAACCGGAGGACCAGCCAGACTTTGTGTGGATGGCAATGTCCACGGGACTCGAGTCGGGGACTGAGGAGATGGTCGTGCGTGCTGTGAACGAGATCGTCGACTGCTCGTACTCGATCGTGGGCGGCAGCTCGTCGCGAACGGGAAGCCGCTACTCTGGTGCCAGCAACGCGAACCCTGTACGCTCAAGAGAGCGGGTGCCGTCCGCAGTCAGCGGACTGGCGTTGCGCTCCCCCGTGGCGACGCAGATCTGCTCCGAAGGCGGCAACGTTGGCTGCGTCACGACGCTCGGCGCGTGCTTTGCGATCTGCAGCCCGAGCGTCGAGATCACGCACGCCATGTTCACGTGCTACGAGCCGACTGACAAGTCGTTCGTCGCGACACAGGCAAACGGCCGCGAGCTGCAGGCGCTGGACCTCAAGCCAGCCTTCTCGGCTCTGAATGAGGCGTGCCACGGCATGCTGTCTGAGTTTGCGAGCCGACCCGAGCGCTATAGTCTAGAGATGACGCACCTCCCGCTATACTACCCGCTGGCTCGCGAGCCAAGGAAGGACGCGTCGGCGGCTGCGCGGTTGTTCCGCACTCAGCTCAAGTCGTCGCGGCACCACGTGCTACAACCGGAAGAGACCACGCGCGACCAGACGCTGCATCTGGGCGCGGAGGTGCGTCTCGGGGAGCGGCTGCGCATGATGTCGATCACGCCACAGCATGTCGGTCCCAAGATCAAGGCCGGGTTCCGCGACGCCCTCAAGACGTCCATGCCCGTGCTGGACCCGCAGGATGTCATAGGGTGCCTCATGAACGTGAGCGTCAACTACGACCGCATCCTGCAGGGCGATCTGCGCGCTGCGGTCGCCGACACGGCCGCGCGCTGCTTCCCCATGGGCGCGCTGCTCGCTTCCGTGTCCCACGGTCAGCAGGGCGTGTTGCACGGCGCGACCGAGGCGGCCCACGCCAACGGCATGCTCTCGGCATTGCTCGTCACCAACCGCAAGAAGGCGCACAAGCTGTCGCCGCTGCGCCCGCTCGTGCTACGCCGCACCAGCACCTGCTAGCGGCAGTAGTCGGCGACTGACAGCTCATTAGGATAGACGTACAGGGATGCTGCGATCGGGGTTTGGACAGTGTTTCACGTACGCATAGGCATAGATTTTCTGACGCTCCAACCCGATCGAATGGCACAAGAAGAACGCGATGCATTGGCTGACCTGACGCTGCATTATTCACCACTGAGCCATCGATGGATGAGATATCTCTCTACAGGTCGGCGACGTCGCCCTCGTACCGCGCGACGTTGCGGTCCGAGAAGGGCGGCGTGGCGCGCGCGATGTACGCGCCGCGGTGCTCCGGGTTGGTGATGAAGAGCGAGCCCGTGACGCCGATGGCGGCCGCGGTGGTGCGCATGGCGTCGGCCACCTGGTTCTCCTGACGCTCGGCGAGCTGCTGCGTGAAGATGTCGCCTGAGCGGCCGCTCGTGATGGCGAGCACCGTGGGGCCGGCGCCGCTGAGGAAGCAGCCGTGCGCGCCGGCGTCCAGCGCGGCCTTGATGAGCGGCTCGAGGTGCGGGTACTGCGCGGCACCGCGCTGTGGCTGGTGCAGCCGGTCCTGCGTGGCGTAGCGCAGCTCGTCGAGGTTGCCCGAGCGGAACGCGTTGACGAAGATGGCGGCGCGGCCGATGTTGAACACGGCGTCCTTGCGGTCGACCTTGTCGGGCAGGATGGCGCGCGCGACGCTCGTGGGGCCGGTCGTGTCCGGGATGAACACGACGCACTGCAGTCCGTCCGGGATCTGCACGCGCGACGAGTACCAGCGGTTGTCGGCGAAGATGCCGAGCTGCAGGCCGCCGTAGATGGCGGGCGCCACGTTGTCCGGGTGGCCCTCGATCTCGGAGGCGAGTTGCAGCAGCTCCTCCTTGCCGCGGACGGGCAGGCGCGTGCCGGCGAGCGCCAGGCCGGCGATGATGCCGCCCACAATGCCCGCCGAGCTGCTGCCAAGGCCGCGCGCGAACGGGATGCGGTTCTTACAGTGCACCTTGAGGTTCAGCGGCAGGTCCTCGCCCGCGGCCTTGAACGCGGCCTTGAGGCCCACGATCACCAGGTTGGACGCATCCGTGGGCAGCTCGCGCGCACCCTCGCCCTCGTTCGTGAGCTGGATGCGGTGCACGTGCTTGCCCTGCTTCTTGGCCGCCTCCTGGTCGGCCGTAGGCGGCAGCACCTCGACCGCGATCTCCGTCCAGATATCCAGCGCCATGCCGATCGTGTCGAAGCCCGGGCCCATGTTGGCCGTCGTGGCCGGCACGCGCACCACCACAGACGTCAGGCGGCGCTTCTCGCCGTTAGCGGAAGAGGACGCCAGCGGCGCGTGCGTCTTGGCCGCCTTGAGCTTGGCCGCCTTCTCCTTGGCCGCCTGCTTGCCGCGCGAGCCCACGCAGTACGCGAGCGCCGCGCCCGCCGCCGCCACCGCCAGCTGCGTGGCCAGGCGCTGCGTCGAGAGCTCCGAGCGGTCCGACATTGCAATCGAGGAGGAGTGGGGGTGCTGGACAGGGAAGCGAAGCAGATTCCGAGATGGTCGATCGATCCGCCGTGAGCTTGGAGCCGATGGGGAGGAACGAACGCTCTTGTGGTGGTGCCGCTTGCTCAAACAGCAGTGGTGTGGCGCACACACGAAATGAGACGTAAAGTACGTGTACCACATGATGTAAGGGTTGCTTTCCTGATATAGGAGAGGATACGTTAGACTGGGATATTGTATAGTAGTAAGGTAAAAATCAATTTAGGAGCACACACTAGCACTGCGGCTTCATTGGGTCGTAACTACTGCTGTACAGTATAATACGGATCGAATAGGAAAACCAAATTGTAAGGTTGACACCCCCCTCCATGCTCTTTTTTATTTATGTCCTCCAAATTATTATGGGTTGTGAGCATAATTTGATGTAGGAAGACAATCCTTACCATTTTATAAAACCTGGATGAAATTATACGCAAACTGTATAATATGTTATTCAGTGTCTTCCACATCAACCACAATGTCCGCGTTTTCCGCTGACGGAGGTGAGTAAGCCCCGAATCGCCCGTGTTTGTCAAGCGGCCCGATTGGGATCAGATGCGGCCTGCGAAATCCGTTCACTACGGTCTTCGGCAGCACCCGATCCCATGCTCTACCAACAATGAGCGAGAGCGTCTCGCGGCGCTGGCCGGTCGAGGACGGAAAGCCATTGTCGACGTGATGCTGAACATTGAGATCCCCAACAACACCCACCGATTAACGTTACTACACGAAGCAATTACGTAGACGATAGAGGAGGGTCACTTACTGAATGTGGGCCTTGAATGATTTCATCACGCTGACGTCCATCGGATGGGCAAGACCGGTAATCCCTGGAGGTGTGTACTCAACTTGCGTTGCGTAATTCTCCTCCAGGATCTCCCGAATCTCAGTCATTTTGTGGACTTTGAGACTGTCGAGCAGTAGAATTGTAATGGGGTTACACGTACGGTACAGTATGACACTCTACCGTACTCTCAAGAGAGTAGTGTGCGGCA
>JAADXW010000289.1:0-26702 GCA_023337975.1 Phytopythium ostracodes
CCCCCCCCCCCCCTTCACACACACACACCACGACACCACCGACATGCCGACATGTTTCGTACGATTCTACGCATTTTGTGACGGCGTCAACGTACCGGTCGTTGGGTGTCGAATTCGAGACTGGCGGGGGAGGGACTGCAAATCAGGGAGGGGTGTCGTCCACCGCGTATTGTACAGTTTAGGTGGAAGGCGCGCTGGGTGGAACGACCGACGTTGTTGACTAGATAATGAATGAGGGGGTGCGGCGCTTGTATTCGCTGCTGGCTTGTGGACAGTACGCGCGCGGTGTACAGTAGACTACTGTACACGCACACACCAGCGTAGTTTACGCCGGAGCTGGCGACTCGCGGGCGGGCTGCCCTTATCACTGGCAGCCAGTATCGAGCCAATACTATAATGGGGCGCCCCGCACCCGTCTTGCCGGCACTCGCGTCTGGCGATATCTGGACTGCCTCCTCCGCCCTTGTGGGCGCGTTTTCGCGCTCCTCGCGCGCGCCAAATCGCTCGCGCGAGGATTTGTCTGGCCGAAATTGCTGGCCGTTCTTCAACGCGAGCCATCATCGCGGTGATCCGCGCGGCTTTTCTTTTTTTCGCATAACTATGTGAGCGATTTTTAGCGAACCACACGCGCATATTAGTATATGGACGAAGTGTTTTGACCAATCAAGAGAGTCTACTTGGCTGGCTGCGAGCAGGCGATGAGAAGTGGCACGCACGCACTCTGGGATTTTCAAATCCATTCCATACTGAATTCAAGATACAATTTGAACCGTTTGCTTCATCCTTCGGTGGATGATGGTGAACTTACGTGTCAAGCTGACTGACCGCTGACTGATACAGTAGTTTTCACAAATGAACCAGCAAACTAACAATCAAGTCAAGTTGTAACTGGTTCGCCAATTGCACGGATAAAACGGCGAGTCGAGTGGTTGGCTGGTGGTTGGCAGCCTACATCCATCTCCATCATCCAAAATTGCGCGACCAGAATGCCGCAAAATTTTCTCAACCAATTTTATACAATTATAGTACTGTAGGGTTTTGTGATTTACGATCGATTTCGCAGATGGCGCGATTCATATGGAGTGGTTGGGGTAAACTACAACACGAAAAGAAAGGGCACCACGTGTTTAAACTTACTGAAAGTATGGAAAGATAATTTACAGGTGAAGGGCAGAGAATGTCCCAACTTTGAAATGTATGGTACCACGGCCGTTACTACTTGAAAAAATTCACTTGGAATCTTTCCGCAGAGCTTTAAATCTTACGAATTCTCAATTCTGCTGTACATGAAGTAAGACGGTGCGGTCGGCGGACATGGCGTCGCTTGGCGCTGTAAAGTGTACTTTCAGTTGCTGTGCGGCGGCGTCAAAACTGCGAACGCAAGTTTGAATGCGAAGAAAAGTGCAGTGCAGATGGTCGGAACAAAATAACGGGACGGAATAATAAGCGCTGTTCGGACCTTGTCGGTTGAATGCTCGGTTTGTCGACTTGGCGCAACTTGACTGGAACATCAACGGTCTCGCGAATCCAGTTTCACCGGAAAAGGGACAGGCCTAGGGTCTGCTCACCTCGACGAGAATTGTCGAGCCGATGAGTGTCAATATTTGCAGCTGTATATGGTTATCAACTTGGTTTGCCAACGCTACGGCCAAAATAAATCAAAAACAACTGGGTACTAATTCTACGGCGTATTTCGAAGTATGGTACTTCGAAGTACTGTATGGGGTAATTCTGCTTTTTATTTAGTGAACAAAATGATATTGTGTGACAACGGTATTCTGTGAGCAGAATTGTACAGTTAAAGCTTTTTAATCTAATACGGTAAATTTACAGGTGGACTCCTGAAAGATACACGGGATATAGAACAGCCACGCATTCTTCAGAGCGTTACGTCGTCAACTTCAATATCGACTGCACCACAAAACTTGCTCTTTTGGGCCAGAAACGCGCAATTATACAACACATTTTGCGGAAATATTTGCAAAAGGTCATCTCTCTTATGCGGGTCAACAGTGAACGTATCGTATTGAAGTGGCATAATACTATCTTAACTGCGTGTCTGTCGACCCTTTCGACGTTGCAACGCTCGTAGGTTCCGCTGCTAGCTTGCGCCGCGCACGCTCTTTATGCATTTGCTCCTGGATAAACGCTGTGAACGAGTCCGCCAGCTCGTCCATGCGCCGGTCGTGCTCGTGCCGCTGCGCCGCGCCCTCGCGCTCCAGCCGCGCGACCTGCTTCTCCAGCTCTGCGATAAAGTTGCTCTTCTCCGCCATGACGGCGCCAAACTCCTCGGTGCGCGCCTTCTCCGTCGCCGCGAGTCGCTTTTACGTCAAATAAAAAAAAATCACAAAAAAATATCGTCAGATAACACAATGCAGTACAGCCCACCAAAACACATCCTCCTTATTCTCGACCTCCTCTTCACCTGTATGCGCTCCTCCAACGCCGCTTGCGTCTGCTCCATCCGCCTCGTCAGGTCGGCGAAGCGGCGCTCCTGCTGCATGCGCGCCTCCTCCGCTTGCTGCTGCTCCATCTGCGCCGTGCGTAGGCGATCTCCGAGCTCGCACAGCTCCTGCTCGCGTTGCGCCAGCTCCTCCTGATGCTCACGCGACTGCTGCGCCTGCGTCTGCTGAAGCGCCGCCTTCTCCTCGCGGAGCTGCGCGATGCTGAGCAAGTGTTTGTCCACCTCTCGCTCGAGGCGCTGCCGCCCCTTCTTCACCTCCTCCAGCTGCGCCTCCACGGCGCTCACCGTGCGCTGCACGCGATCCTGCACGTCCATCTCCCACTGCTTCTTGAGCTCCGCGCGCGACCGCTCGTGCTCAATCTCGGCCGCCAGCACCTTGGCCTGCAGCGTCTCCGCCTTTTCCTTGTGCTCGTGCGCAGCTTGCTGTGAGGCTTCGGCGCTCGCGCTCGCCATTTGGAGCTGCGATTGCAGCGATCTCACTGCAAGCTCATGCTCGCGGACCGCCGCGGCGAGCTTGCTCTCGTGACTGGCGACCAGACTTGCCTCCTTGCGCTCGTACTCTCGCTGCGTGTCTCCGAGTTGCTTGGTAAGCTTGTCAACCTCGGCCTCTTTCGTACTGGAAAACAAACGCAAGCACCATCAGTGCCAAAACCATAAATCCATGCGCAAGCGATGTCGGTACCCACCACAATCCCAGGTTCATGCGATGCAACTCGCCCTGCAGACGATACGTCTCCTCCTCGAGCTGCGCGAGCTGCTTGCTCTTTTGCTCGGCGCTCTTGGCGCCTAGCGCCTCAACGTGCAGCAGCTTTTCGCGCGCGAGAACGTTCTCCTTCTCAAGTGCGAGCCGAGAGCTGCGGTATTCCTCAAACTCAAGTGCGCGCCGGTTCTCCAGCTCATCGAGCTTCATCTTGAGCTCGTGCACGTCGCGCTTGGCGTCTGTCTCTCGCGTTTGGTATCGATCCCGGTCCTCTTTGGCAACCGTTGCCTCCTTTTGCAGCAGAGTCACATGTGCCTCCAGCTCGTCCACACGCTCGGACTGGAGATTGGCAAACGATTGTTGTGAAGATACTCGATGCATTAGTAACTTGGGTATTAGAATGCTGGCGAACGTACCAGCTTCTGCTTCTCCTTCTTGCTCGTCGCGATCGTGGCTTCGAGTTCTTCCTTCTCTGCCAGCACGTGGAGCAGCAGCTTGTCGCTGTGGTGCTCGTCCTGTCGGCTCGGCTTCTGCGGTGAGTTCGCAGCGCTAGTGCACGCATTGTTTCCAACCACCATCATCGCTGCATACTCCGCAACTTGGTGGCTATTGTTGCAGTGCGCATCTCCAGCTTTCTGATCTTCCTGGATCGCCTGGTTCCGCGCGAGCATCTTCTCGATTTCGTCCACTTGCTTCAGACTGCAGTTGTTCCCCATGAGCTCGAGCGTGAGTATGGACTGGTTGCTCTGAAGTGCCTCACGGAACGCGAGGACTCCAGCGCCTCCGATCTCATTCCAGCGCAAGTCCAGTCGGCGCAGCGTCCGGTTGCGGTACAAGGCGCGCGCGAGGGCTTTGGCGCCTTCTGGTCCAATGTTGTTGTTGCGCAGATCAAGCGCCAGAAGCGTTGAGTCGGCCTCTAGCGCGCGTGCAAGCGCCTCGATGCCTTCGTCCAGGTATCCAACGTTGTTCCACTCGAGGCAGATGGAGGCTATGGGGTGGGGTCCGCGCGCCAGGTACTCCGCCAGCGTCTTGACACCCGCCGCGCCGAACCGGTTGCCACGCAGGTCGAGATGCGCAGGGCCCGGAGCAGCAGCACGCACCGCATCGATTACCTGCGCACACTTCTCGTCGCCCCAATAGAGGTTGCTGAAGTTTAGCACCATCTCCTTCGAGCGTGTCGGGGATTCAGGGGGCGAGGCACCGATAGCTTCTTCGAGAGCGAACACTGCGTCCGACCGCGGCTTCATCGCCAAAGCAGCAGCTCCACCAGATACTAGATACCCTTCTTGAGCGCCTTCGTCGCGAGGGTAAAAGGTCATCTTCAGAGTGCAGCATGAAGGAATGGGGGCGAAAGATGCCAGCAGCTCTTCGCGTCGCTTCGGGTCCGTTCAGTTGAAGTGGATCAATAGTGTGCACCACGCTATAGTAGATGGATTTAAGTGGACCACTTACAATTAAACCCAGAGGAAATTGTGTGAAGCACATACAGTAATGTTCCGCTTTAACATGGGGGGCGACACCTAAACAGCAGAACAAACCAGCTTGAGCATGTCGCGGGTATCATCGGCAAGCATCCTGAACGAATTCTCCAGACAAATGTCCAGGTCTATTGCTGTGGTGGGCTTCTAGTACATTACTGTATGCTGTGAGTCAGTAGAGGACCGTTCGAAGAGGCTGACGCGTGGTTGGGCTGGGCCTTTGCCACCTCGTAAAAGGGCGACGAAGCGCCGCGCTTCGCGTGGCGAGAGCCAGCATGGCGTAAAGCGTATCCGTGTTTCCAGTCTGCGTGCTTTGACTTCTGCGGCCGCGCAGTCGCAACCTTGGTGCATTCTAATGGTGTGTAGAGTGATCTCATATCACTGATCTGGATTCGATCGGCACCTGTTGGATCGGTTTCTACTGTAGCAGAGCTTCAATGACGTACAGGTACTGCGTGATACAGTATCCACTGCATACAGTTTGCAGCATAATGAGTCGCTGGTGTACTGTGCAGCCATCCAACCATCTGGACGATGCGACGACGCCATCGGAGGGAATTCCGCACGCGCACTGATCCTTCGTTGGGACCCTGTGCAATCTACAGTTCGTGGCCGTGCACCTCTCCGCCCAGCGTTCTACTGTACTTCCAGAAGAACATAGAGACAAGCTGACAGTTCTAACGCACTGGGCGAACGTTCCTGCCGTCTCCGCGCCCCGTCCGGGATCAAGTGAGAGAGCAGGACATGTTCCAGAATTGATCCAGACCCTCTCACGTTGCAGCCTTCTCGAAATACAGTACATAAGAGTGCATCCATGAGTGAATTGATTGGCAAGGCGTTGATTTGTGCGGTGCGGGAAACGAGTGTGATATCTGAGGCACCCGACCCCACCATTGACTGTCTTGACGAGATCTGTAAAGCCACACATGTGTGTGCGACTCACGTTCGGTAAGCGCGCCCGGAAAACAGCCTGAACTGTTGCACTCGGGGCGCTTGGCTCACGTCTTTTACAGTTCGGTAAACAAGCGAGGCCTCTACCGCAGCAAAGGCAATCCGCGCAACCGGCCGCCGCCCCTTCCTCGCACCTCCGGATGTTTGCTTATCTACCGGCTGGCCCGTCCTTTTTGCGCGGCGGTTTCATTCGCGCCCACGGTGTACTGCAGTTGGTCTGGACATCGATCAGTCAGCAATTTGCGCACTCGAGAGCAAGTCAATAATTGGAAATAAGATGAAGGGGGAAACTTCCGCGTTGACTTGGTTTATCTATTCAGAAAGGACGGATATGCCCGCCGACGCCGCCACTATTCATAATGGGAAGGCGCCGCCGCGCTTCCGCTTCCGGCTGCAGGAGGGCGCGGGCGGCGCGCAATGCGTGGACGTGGTCGAGTGCACGTCGACGCGACGGCTACTGGTGGACAAGCACTCGCTCGTAACGGAGCGCGCGGAGGCCAACGCGGCCATGCGCGAGCTCGACCTGCTGCTGACGCTGCACCAGCTCCAAGACGCGATGCCGGGCGCGATGAGCCAGCAGCACCGGCACCACCTGCGCGAACACGTCGCTCAGCTCGCGGGATACCACCTCGAAGGCGAGCGCCTGCACGTGCTGCAGGAGTTTTGCGCGCGCGGAGACCTGTTGCGCACGATCGAGCGCGAGGCGCGACTCGTGCGCGCGGGGCTTCTGGAGCCTGAAGACGGGCGCACCACGAGCGTCCGCGGCGTCCGCGCGCTCTTCCGCCAGATACTGCGCGGCGTGGCGGCGCTCCATGCGGCTGGCATCGCGCACCTAGACTTATCGCTGGAGAACGTGCTGCTCACCGACGCGGGCGTCGTCAAGGTTGCGGATCTTGGACACGCCGTGCGTGTCCAAGGCGACAAGCAGCGCGTTTCGGTCGCCAGGCACGCGTACGCTGCGCCGGAGATGCTGGAAGCTCAGAACAACCCTGTTGCGCCCGCGGTGGACACGTTCAAGTGCGACTCTTGGGCTCTTGGGGTCATCCTGTTTAAGCTATGCGCTAAGCGCGAGTTCGTGGCGCGCGCAGACGACAGTGACGCGTTCTTTGCGGAGCTTCGGTCGTCGGGAACGCGTCGTGCTCTGCAGCGCCGGATCATGGGCGAGTCCTCGTCGTCGACACTCCCAAGTGGATCCTGCTCGCTCTTCGTAGCGGATGCGCAGACCCCGCCGGCGCTCATTGACCTGCTGAGCCGCCTGCTGGACGTGGATCCGACCTCGCGACTGTCGGCGGCGGCGGCGCTGCAGCACCCGTTCCTATCGGACGAGGTCGCCCGCCAGGTGACCGCCGCGTCGTCCTCCATGTCTGTCGACCGCCGACGATCGAGCGCCAGCAATGCCTCCAAGACTATCTCTGCCCCTGCGTCGTCACCCAAGCCCGTGCGAGCTGCTAGCAGCAGTCGACTCACCCTGAAGATGGAGACCGGGTCTCCCGAGAAGCGGCGCGCGCCTCGTCGTCGGATCCGCACGCAGAGCGCCGAGATCGCGCTCGAAGACACGCGCGTGACCATGCTGCGGCCGTCCGTTGTCATCGCCACTGGCGCCAACGCCGTGGCTTGAATATGAGCATATTTAACACCGGAAGGTGAAGATGGGAAGGGAAGTGAAGGGGGTTGCCCTTGTACGAGTCCTCTATGAACACGACAGTAAAAATACAAAGAGAGAAAAGCCCCCCTCCCGGCTATAGTGTACTTGATGTATGAACCAGAGCGGCACCCGCCCATCTATTGATGACACTTTTGCATCACGCACTTTCACGACCTTTCATGCTCGGGAATGCGGCTCGAAACGACCCGACACCAAGGACGAAACACAAATAGCCAGCCACCTCCGACAGGCGGTGTCGTTTCCTCATTCATTCCATCACCAGCAGCACTACAGTAGCACCGGATCGCGGCAGTTCAAGCGACGCCACGCACATCCTCGTCCAACAAGTCGTCCGTCAGTCTGGCCTTTAGACGGGTACGCTCTCGGTTCGTCCCATGCGCCGGCACTTCCTGTTCCCGCGCGAGGACGCGGCCGAGCCGAGCGTCGGCGGCGATGGCGACCAGAATAAGAGCCTGCTGCGGCTTTGGCTGGAGCGACGCGAGCAACTCGCCAGGGACCCGCAGGTCACGCGGCACGTCGTTTTCTTCTGGGACTTGGCCAAGCGCCCGGAGCGCGGCGTGCTGCTGCCGCACGAGTACGCGGCCTTCTTCTCGCGCGTGGCCACGGCGCTGATCGACTCGATCCGCTCGCCCGATGTGGCCGCGGCCGTCGCTAAGCGCGACTGGCTGTACGACAGCCACGGCGACGCCTGCCGCTACGACCCAAGGACAGGAAAGGAAGGGGACCAATCGGAGCGGTCCTGCCTCGAGTTCGAGCTCTTCCGGGACGCGCTGCTGCAAGTCGCCGAGCTGCTGCTGCCCATCGAGAGCGACGCGTCCGTGTTCGCGTCCTTCTTCCTCGAGCTGCGCGAGTGCGTCGCCTTCCCCGCAGGTCTCGACAGCTCTGATGATGCAGGTGGAAGCGACGCACCGGCTCCGCCGCCGCCCCAACTGTTGGAGGCCGCGAGCTACGCTCTGCGAGCCCTCCGTGACGTGCGCAAGATCCGCGGCGCCTTCCTGCAGCGCACGACGCCCAACCGCGACAAGCTCGCAGACATCTCGGGCCTGCCGCCGCCCGACTCGCGCCGCATGTCACTCAAGCAGCTTCTACTGGGCTACAACCCGCGCAAGCTCGCGCTCTCACGCGCCTTCTCGGCGCTCGCGCGGCGCGAAAGCGACGGCTCCAACACGGACAGCAACAGCACGATCGCCGAGGCGGAGGCCGAGGAAGAACATGCCGATGACACTGATATAGACGACACCATGACGTTCACGTTGCCGCTCCCGTCCGCGCGGCTGCTCAACGCCGAGAGTGACGACGTGTGGGACTCGGAGATAGCCTTCATCCGGTCGCTGAAGACCTTCCCGGCGCCGCGCGTGGCTGTTGTCGGCCCGCCTTTGAGCGGCAAGACGCGCGTCGCCAAGCTACTCGCCAAGAAGATGCGTCTGCGCTACTTGTCGCTTGACAGCAGCGTGGAGATGGCCGTCGACGCGCTCCGTCGGCGGCGCCAACACTATCGCAGCCGTCTCAGTACGAATGTCGAGCCATTAGCGACGAAGGACGGAGGTGAAGCTGCCCCAAGCGAAGTGGAAGCAGCTGATGCATCCGCCGAAGCCGCCGCCAGTGAAGGATCCGACAGCGAACCACCCGCAACAATCGGTTCGGCTGATGCCAAAGCGCAGGAGACCGAGCAGGAGCAGGCCGATCTACTGGCCGACTTGTTCACGGTCGAGGACCTCGACGCTCTGCTCTCCGGCTTGACGTTCCCACGGGAGAAGGCGACTCGACTGCTCGTCCATTTCGCCACCACGTCATTCTTGGGTAAGTGCTCCGACGCTGTCACTAACATCGCTCGAATGGAGTACTCACTGTGTGCTGCTTGTGCCTGTTCCCAATCCACACCGATGATGACGACGACAGCGGGGATCGGCGTCGTGATGGACGACGTGCACCCGCTCGAGCTGCGCGGCGCGGTCGGCGTCGACTTCCTCGTGACGCTACGTGCTAGGAAGGTCGATTTGAAGCACCGCGCGACCAGTTTGGCGTGCGCGCCAACGTCTCGAGTCGTCTACTCGGACCGGGAACTGGCAATACTGCGACTCTCGAGTGGTACCACGAGCATGAGTGGCGATGCTGCGGATCCACTGCTAGTCTCGGGGTTCGCTGACATCGCTGTAGACGGTGAAGACAGCGATGAGGCTCAGACGACGAGCACCAGCAAGCGAGCGTTGGCTTCTCCTCGCGAGGATGCGGGCCTTCCGTCAAACGAAGCTGTAGATGACCAGGGCGACGGTGAAGCCGACGGCGCTTTAGCATCGTCTCGATCACAGGACGAAGCCGATCAAGCCGAGGAAAAAGCGCCGAAGCCGCTGACGTTGATCGAGCGCAACGACATTTCCCCGCCGTCGGAGCCAGTCGTGCCGCTGCGATCGCTGTTTGCCGATTTCTACGACGCGCGGTACCGGGAGCACCAAGAGCGATTGAAGGCGCTGAAAAGAAGCAGGGCGACAGGACAGACCAACGCTGAGCCGACGTCAAGCACGACGTGGCATGAGATCCCTGTCCTGGCGCTCCAGTCGGTCGCTGCGAGCGTCAACCAGTGCGTCGAGACCATGTCCGGGGTACGTTTTCCCGTCTTGTACCCCCACGTGGGTTTGGCTGGGACCTTCTAACACGACTGGTTGTTTCCCGTCTTGATGCATGTCAGAACGACCTTGGCATCTCGCGCGCGAACGCGTCCAGACGTGCGACGCCCGTCAATTTGCCGGCAGTGCTTGCCCCTTCAGATGCTTCGGACGCCACGGCTGCCGTCTCACGCGCCGACCAACTGCGCTGCCTGCTCTTTGGCGACTGGGGCGACGCCATCGACCGAGCAAACGACCAAATCAACGACGACGCGTCTTCTTCGCTCGCACTGCCCAGTCAATACAAGCAGCAGCAGTCGAACGCCGTGCCTCGCTGGCGAAGGCTGTCGCGCTGGCGCGAGTTCTGCCCGGTTACGTCTGCGCACGAGCAGCGTCTCGTGCTGGGGAATCCTTTGTGCGCAGCCACACTCGCAGGTCGTGTCTACCTGTTCGTGTCAGCCGCCGCACGCGACGTGTTCTGTGCGCACCCACTGCAGTTCCTTCGCCGCGACCCAGCGAGTCTTGCGTCTCGGCCTTACAAGGTGTGGATGCTGCATGCGAACACCTCGCGCGACACCATCCCGCTCGTAGAGAAGCTTCAGCGAGCACTCGACCTGCCACACGTGTCTCCGTTGGACATGCTTGCGAACTCGTCCATTCCAAACGAACTTCGCGATGCATTGGCCACGGGGGGAGCCGTCTCAGCGCGAGACGCAGCGCAATTATTCGCTTCCACCGTCAGCGTCAATGAAGAAAGCGGGAAATGGCTGCTCACGGACTTGCCACTCACCTCCGAGGTCGCAACGGAGCTCCAGACAAGCGCGTGCCTTCCCGACGTCGTCATCGCACTGGACGGATCGCTTGACGATGACGAGCAGGATCAAGGCCACGCTGTCACCAACTCTGCGATGGACTCGATACGCGCCAAAGCGCTCTCGGCTCAGCTGGATGCAGCAGAGCAGGTACTCGCTCCGCTCGGCGTGCCGATCAAGCGCTGCCGCATTCCACGGGGCGGCAGTAGTCCTGATGAGAGTTACCTTGAGGATGCTCTTGCTGTCATCCTCGCGGCCCTTGATCCGTTAGCGCCTTGTGTCGACCGAGCAGAGGACGGTCACGTGCCCGCTGACTTGCTCACTGCTCCGTTGCCATCAAGCGACCCGGTCGATGAGTCCACGACGACGCTGATCGCCTCGATGCTAGCTTTCCCGTCGCCATCAACAGCGCCAGTGAGCTCTCTGTTAGGCGAGACGCACCGCTTCTGCGCTGTTTCATGGCGACGGCGCGGCGCTCTCGCGCCAGGGCTACCAGCATTCGTGTCGTGCTTTCAGCAGCGCGTGTATGCGTTCGCAGGGCGCGCGGAGCAGCGCGCATTTGACCGCAACCCAGTCCGATATATGCCGACAGCACCGCGGGAAACGGCGCCACTTGTACCGCTTGTGCTCTTGGTCGGCGTACGAGGCTCGGGGATCCGCCGGATCGCGGAGTCATTGACGCTAGCCCATCGACATGGTGTGATGGACAAGGAGCAAGAAGCGACGCGGAGACGCTCAAGTCGATCTGGTGCAGTCACAACGCCAAGAGCGATCAGTGATGAACGATGCTCGATGAGTCCTTTGACAACGATGATGATCAATGTGGCCGCGGTGGAGAGCGCGATCGCTCGGGAGCAGAAACTAGCGGCGCTGCGGCGAAAAGCAGGCGACGTCGGCAACGAAGCAGACGACGACTGCAGAATAGCAGTCGAAGCGCTTCGTGATCAGGTGGAGAGTATCACGACGGCTTGGCGGATTGATCAACAGCAAAACCACCTAGGTACAGCCAATCATGACGACAGCCATCGAGGAGACACCGCGGCGATATTGCTGCCGGGGATTCCATCTGCAGCCCCCACCGCTGATGGTGAAGACAGCAGCGGTGGTGACGCTAGCGACGCCTATGAAGACCCGGCGGTCCCGAGTGAGGAGCTTCTAACGGCGTGCTTCGCGCTCGGAATGTTTCCTGCGCTCGTAATCCCGCTTGAAGCGTCCGAGAATGTCATCGTTCAGCGTCGACTGGTCCCGTGGCTCGCGAAAGAGCAGGCTGCTCGCGACCACCGAGCGCGCGAACAAACTCGTGCAAAGGCGATTGCCAAGCGGAAGAACAGGCGTGGTAGCGGCGAAGGGGACGAAGGTGGCAACGACGAAGAGGAGCTGATCGATCTGGAAGCTGCACGAGCGGAGATGGTCGAGAAACTGGCGAGCGAGTTCCTCGCTGACCAAGAAGCGGTGACGCGTGCGCTGGAAGTACTGCGTGCGAGAGGAATCGAAGTCGCGAGCGCGATTACTGCGGATGGGTCCGAGCGACAGCGTGTCAAGCTGGTCCAGAGCGCAGTCGCAGCGTTCTCTGCTCGTAAAGACGCGCTGTTCTCGCCTTGCTACCCCGTCGGCTCATTGTCGTCGGCATCATTGAAAACCGCGCACCAGAAAGAGCGACAGCAGCATCAATTGCTTCTCTCGCGACTCGCAAGCGGAGAGCTCACCGTGGGCAAACACGGCACTTCTTGTCCCGTCATGGGGCCGGCTGCGCTCACACGAGTGCGTACTTGCGAGGATCTGCTGACGCGCGCCGTGATGTACCGCGACCGCGTCTACTTCCCGGGAAGCGCTTACGCCCTCGCTCGCTTTTGCGCGCAACCGTGGGCATTCGTGCACGACACGCAGCGGTCGTCAGTGCCGCCGCCTCATGCGCTCGCGTGCTCTGTCCAGGGAGCTCCACATACCCCAACGACGCGGTTGTCGCGGCAGCTCGCGCGTGAGACGGGCACGACATACGTGTCGCCTCAGTCTGCGATCACATGGGCACGTCAGTGTCTTGGTGGGACGGCGCTGTGGGAGCAACTCCGCGCCATGGAGCAAGCTAGTGTCGATGCGTCGCAAGATAGCGCAACCGTTCATGCTGCTGTGCTGGCGCGCCTTCAGTCGGCCGAGTGTTTGACGCGCGGATGGGTCCTCGACAACTATACACTCATGCCCGACGACGCTGAGAACCGTCGAAACACTGAAGACAGCTTTGGAATGCCGATCGTGCAGGTAGAGCCGGGCTTGCTCTTGATCGTGGATGAAAGCTACCAGTCCGCCTGGGCCAAAGCGCAGCATCACACGACGAGCTCGTCGGGAGCATCCATGAACTCGTTGATTGCGCAGGAGCAGCTCGCTGCGGAGTTCTCTGCGTGGCAAAAGCAGCGGCTCGAGCTGATTGAGCAATGGACAACCACGTACGGCGACCCGCTCGTTCGGTTGCTCTCTCTTGACCGCGTTGACAGTAGCAGCGACACAGGCAGCGTGTCCTTTTGGAAGCTCGTGGGCAGTGCGCGCGGGTATGTTGAGCGTCATCTCGCTCGAGTGCGACGCCATCGGCAGCTCCAAGTCGCAAACAGCGGCCGAAGTGTCACGTGTTCGGTGCATGGCATCCCTCGCACACTCTCAACGTTAACCGCGCGATCCCACCCGAGTTTCGAGACGTTTTGCCCGGTTGAGCTTCGCGCGGGGCGATATGTTGCGACGCCTGCCGCCAGCCGTGCCCTCTGCGTCGACTATGGCGCGCGCAGTTTTTGGCTCGCGGATGCGACCAACCTCGAGGCGTTTGCGAACGATCCGGACGCATTTGTCGGCGAGGAGGCCGCGAAAAGCGCGCACGAACTGCTTGCGAAGGCTCCGGTGGATGCATCCGTGCTCAGCCTCATTGCCGTGGCCGACTGCGACTTCCCGGAGCTCAAGGGCTACTGTCCCGTGACGTATGCAGCAGCCTCCAAGGGTGCTTCTACCAATGCAAAAAGCAGTAGTGACGGAGCACGGGCCAACTGGACGGCGATCGTCAAGGGCAAAGTCTTCTTCCGCGCCTCATACGAACACAAGGTGTTCTTGATGACGTCCGAGGCAGCGCGGCGCCAATTCCTGATGGATCCGTCACGATATATGGGGCTCAAACTGCCAGTGAAGCTGCCTCCGCAGGTCACGGCGGCGCTCGCAACCAACTACCCGGGTCGTCTTGAGCAAGAGTTGGGCACACTGCTTCAAGACACTCTCTTGTCACTTGGAAGCGCTCGGCCGAAGTTCCCAGGCGCATCAGTCGCAGCATCCGCGTGCGTGTTCTTGGCGCTATCGCTGCAGCAGCGGCGGCGGACGATAGCGACCGAGAAGCGTGGTGATCACAACGATGACCTTGAAGATGGGCCGCCAAGTGGCAGTGATAGCGACCACGATACTCTTGGCGCAACACTCGCAGCGTTTGAGCGCGACTGTCTACTTGCAGCAACTCTGCGGCGCGCCATCACTCCGTGCAGTCCGTCGTGTGGCCCAGCGATTCGCGGTGTGCGCGGGCTTTTGGCCTCTTCGTCTTCGTCTTCATTACCGCAAGTCGACGCGTCGCTTCAAGATACAACTGCAGCGGAGTCCATGACCGGCTCCAGCGCAGAGGATCCGCTAGAGGAAGCGCGACGCCGCTTCGACGCCATTACCCGTAATGACGATGCCCGAAGCGCCTTCATCGAGTACGCGACGTCCGCAGCCACCAAGAAGCGACAAGGCCTAGGCATTCATGCTCACAAACAGTAACATCAGTAGAAGAACAGGAATAAGCTCAAGAGGATACCTGCAGAGAGGGAGAGATACACAACACAACACAACACAACACGATTTGATGCAGAAGAGTATATGCATCGCGCAAGAGCTTACGGAACCGTGGTGTCTGTTGCCGCAGGCCTCCCACTGCCGTAGTGAACCAAAACGGTATCAAGAGAATCTGAAACACGCTGCGACTATCCGTCCTTCCTGAGCAAGCACAAGGAAGCAAGAAAGCCACTGTCAGCATTACCATCGGCAATGAAATCACGTGAGGTGGAGAGTGGGATACTTACTAACGACTAACGGTGAGGAGCGGCGTCTTCTCGTTTGCATTCTTGCTGCTACAGCACCCGTCTCCACTGTCGCACGCATCGGCACGGACGTCAATCGCCACGTATGCGCCGCGCCCGTGAGCGAGGAGTTCGTGATCATTCGCCGCAAACGGAGGGCGCCACAGATTCAGCAGCAGCGAGAAAAGGATCACTGGCACGGAGCTCAGTAGCTCCGAGAGACCAGCCATTGCCGGAGGGATTGCGATACCAAGCCACGGGTACAGCGCGCCGCACGCGACCGGCATCATGATGAGGTTATACAGGAACGCCCACGCGAAGTTCCAGCGGATCATACGGTTTGTGGCGCGCGACAGGTGCAGCGCGTTGAGGAAGTCGCGCAGGTCGTCCTTGACGAGCACCACGTCAGCAGCTTCAATAGCCACATCTGCACCGGCACCAATCGCGATGCCCACGTTTGCCATCGCGAGTGCTGGGCCATCGTTCACGCCGTCGCCGATGAACGCAACCTTCTTGCCGATTCCTTGCAGCAGGCGAACCTTTTCAACCTTTTGGTGCGGCAATGTGTCGGCAAGCACAGTGAAGTCCGGGATCCCTAGCTTGTCAGCGACAGCTAGCGCCGTACCGCGCTGATCGCCCGTGACGATCCACGACTGGATCTTCTCGCGTCGAAGAGCATCAACAACGAACGCCGCCTCATCACGTGGCGCGTCTTTCAACGCGACAGCAGCTTTGAGCGCACCGTCAATCGCGCAAAACACCACAACGCACCCGTCGTGCTGAGAGAAGCCATCGTTTGCCGCAACGAACTCCTCGGGTATTTTGATGTGCAGCACGTCGTTCAGCCACTTGAGCGACCCCATCGCCACGCTGCGACCATCAACCTTGCATTGAACACCGCATCCGGAAACCGCGCGGAAGCCTCGCGTCTCAAGAATGGGGACTTTCAGTCGGTTCTGTGCGTGCGCAACGATTGCCTTGCCAATCCCGTGCTCACTGGCTTGCTCCGCCGACGCCATGATGCTCCACACTTCGTTAAATGTGCCAGCAAGTAGCGTCTGCGAGTCGAACAACACGCTCACGACTGACAGGTTAGCAGTCGTGAGTGTGCCCGTCTTGTCAAACATAACAACGTCGACACCTTCGAGCGCCTCGAGAGCCTGGCCGCCTTTGAACAACACACCATGATGAGCACCCACGGTTGTGCCAACCAGTATGGCTGTCGGTACCGCCAGACTGATGGCGCACGGGCAGCTGATCACGAGGATTGTGATGGCGAAACGCAGCGCGAATGGGAACGGCGCCCAGCCTTGGGTTGCCACAGCATCTTCCCGCGCGAGGTGGTACCACACGAAAAACATGATGACCGCCACGAGAATGATGAACGTCGTGAAGTACGACGCTACCCCGTCAGCAACGCTCTGATTCACGCATTTTGACGACTGCGCCTCATCCACAAGTCGCACGATACGCGCGAGCATTGACTCGGTGACGGTGTGTGTCACCCGCATGACAAGAACGCCTTGCGAGTTGATAGTGCCGCCGATAACAGTCGAACCAGGCTCCTTGGCGACCTTGCGGGCTTCACCAGTGAGCATCGACTCATCCACGCTGCTCGCACCATCAACAACGATCCCGTCAGTCGGGATGCGAGCGCCTGGTAGCACCTTCAGCAGATCCTGACGCTCCACAAGCACCACGTCAATGTACGATTCTTGCATCGACGGGCTCGGCCGCTGGATCACAGTGCCGTTGGTCGCTTGTGCTGGGCTATCCTCTGCCTCGAGAAGAATCGCGGTCTTGGCTTGGATGCGGAGCAGCGCGTCGATGCTGTTAGACGCCGTGGCCTTGACGCGCTTCTCGATGTACCGCCCAAACAAGATGAGCGTGATGAGCATCACAGTCACTTCGAAGAACGTGTCCGATCGGTGCAGCGACAAGTCGAAGACCTGCGTCGCGATCGTCAACACTGAGAACGCGTAGGCCGTGAAAGAGCTCAACGAAATGAGCACGTCCATCGTGACGCGAGAGCTATGGCGAAGCGCCGAGTACGCGCTCTCGTGAATGGAGAAAGCGATCCAAAACTCGACTGGCGTAGCACACGCTAGCCCAACAGCGTCGCGAACCGTGAATCCGGGGATGATTTCGGTCAGAAGTGGGGATGTCGATCCTTCTTCCTTGGCTCCACCGATGAAGAGCGGCAGCACAAACTCCATAATCACGACAGGGAGTGTCAATAGACAACTCCACATGAGCAGCTTGGTGAATTTGCGCACGTCTTCTTCTCCCATCGTCGCTGCGCGAGGGCGTGGGCTTGTAGCCTGAACTGGAAAGCCGAGCTTGTTCGAGAGATCGTGAACTATGGCTCGTGCGCCGGTGATAGCCGGATCATAATCCACTAGCACCGCATTCTGCCGCAATGCACCCGAGTTTGTCGTCGATGGATCATCAGTAATGGTGGCGCTCACAATACCCTTGGAACCCGAAAGCAGCTGCGTGGCGTCCAATGGACTCGTCAACCGCCCCAGAAGCAGCACAATGGACGCGATGTCATCCTCTGGCTCGACGGCGGGCTTAAACCCAAGACCCCTGACCCAATCTTGAATAGCCTGCGGTGATAGCACTCGCGGGTCGTACTGGAATACGCCGCGACTTGTCAGCAAGCTGACGTTCACATCGGCAATGCCAGGCTTACGCTGCATAAAGCTCTCAATGCGCGTACAGCATCCGTTGCACGTCATCCCGCCAATGCACAACTTCAGCGTGGCCACTTCACCCGAGGATCTTCCGGTCGACATTCGTTTTGCGGCGTGCGGAATGTTGGAGGCGGCTAAGGTTGCACCGCGATCGTTCTTGAACTCCGTCACGCGGTGAACGAAGCTATTGGACCACCCAATGCTCGCATCCTTGCCATCATGGCATCCCGACCCGGTTGGGCGAACCATCTCGCGGTCTTCGTCGATTTTTTCGCGAACGGATGAGCAGCACGAAGAGCTGGACTTGCACCCCTTCACTGATACCGACGGTGCTTTGCTGGACCCACCTGAGGCGTTTGATGTTCCAGAGGCGCAGCAACCTTTGGTTTTCTTCGTTGATCCTTCAGCACAGCAGCCCTTTGTTGTACCGGTCGCCGACTCGCGCTTATCGCTACCAGCACAGCACGACGACTGACCAGCGGTGCGCTCCGTGGATGACTTCACGGAAGATACCGAGTCCGTATCGCTTCCAGCGCCATTACAGCACGCAGGCGCTGCGGACTTGGACGCGCAGCATGATTTGGCTGCGACCTGGCCGACTCCAAGGTCCGGTCTCTCCTCGCTCCTCGTCGTATCGCGTTTGGTAGACGCGCAGCAACTCGACGATGCCGCAGCTGGTTCAGATGGAATTCCGATCTTGGACGCACAGCAACTCTTCTGGACGCTTCCCGTGGCTTCATTCGGCTCGCAAACCGCCGCCGCCGCGTTGCCAGTGGCAATGCCAACGCCGACACTCACATCACCAGTGCTCGCAGGCAACACCTCTCGAGTGCTCGCGTCCTTCGACGAGCAACACGTATCGCCACACGCGCCCAACGCCTCCGCCGGGCTCTCAACAGCAGGGGCACCGGTCTCGCTAGAACAGCACTCGGACGTCGCCGCTGGTGCATTCCCGTCCATCTCCGCGTCACCGGCGCAGCATCCGCCTCCTCCACACGATGCCACACCATTTGCAGCATCTTGAACCTTCACGCCGTCCTCTTCCCCAACTCCCACAGCAGCCTCCGCGTCGTTCTCGTCGCTCGACCCGCGGCGCTCGCTCGCGTCCTCTGCTGCCTGCGCCTCGTCGCCGTTCGCCGCACCGCCAGACAGGTGTCGTCCGCGTCGGTCCTGGTGCTTCCCCATGTCGACGGCGTCGCCTTCAGCAGTCCTCTTCTTGGTGGGTGGGTGGGTGACCTTGGTGTTCGCTTCCGACTTGTACAATGGCGAGGAAGCGCGGCACAGGGCGGCGCGATCTTGACTGCCTTTCCTGATTCACCAAACAAGAGGAAGAGGTTCAGCGACAAGGAAAGGGGGGACCAGTTGCTGTCCGGACGGAACTGCCCCCACCCAAGCCCCCAAGAAGAGAACTAAGTACGCATACTAAGTACGATTCCACGGTGCGCCGTTAAATTCGATCTTGAGAGCCGCTTGCCCTGAGTTGGTGTTGGCGATCGTCTCGATGATGATGATGGAGCTGCCGGGCGTTCTGGCGAGCGCGAATGGCGACGGCGGGGCGTTGCCGCCTCCTCCGCCGCCGCCCCCGCCGCCTGCGCCGCTTGTCGTGAGCACGCTGCCGTCGTTGAACGCACCGCTTTTCTTCGAGATCGTGGAGGACGAGGTGTACCGGTCCAACAAGTGCGACTCGTCCTCGTTCCCGTTCCTCGCGACGCTGCAGCTCAACACGGTCGTCTATCTGTCATACGACGACCTCTCGCGCGAGCTCGCCGAGTTCTTCAAGGGGCGCGACGTCAATGTGGTGCGTCTTCGCCATTACCTTCGATGTGCTGTAATAACTGTCCTAGAGTAACGAGTCATTCATTGTTGACGTGGCTCTTGTCATTCAGATCCATCTTGGAATGAAATATCGCGCGGCGGCGTCGCAACTCAAGGGCGGCCTCTCCGAAGGAATGGCCAAGGAAGCAATCGAGTGCATCCTGGACCAGCGGCTGCACCCGATTATGGTCATGTGCAAGTGAGTATCAAACAAGGAGAGCAGTGGCTGCCAGAGTGGACGCCCGCTAACTCGTCGTGGCTGGTTTGTGTTACAGGACGGGTGTGCACTTCGCAGGAACTGTCATTGGCTGCCTCCGGCGCTTACAGAACTGGAGTCTGACCGCGACGATCGACAAGGTATGATCGGAGCTACGGTCTGCACGGCGCCAAGTCTGATGCTAACAGTTTTCGTGACTGCTAACCTGCAGTACCGCAACATTGCGAGCACCGTCAAGACCCGGTTCGAGTACGAACAGTTCATTGAGCTGTTTGACGTCGACCTAGTCACACTTCCCGAGCAGCTTCCGCCGTGGTTCGTCCTGAACCAGCAGCTCATGGTGCGTAGCTCACTATAACGAGTCGTCTTGTCATGACAATATGGTCGTCTCACCAACTATGCCGACTAACAGGAAGAAGAGCGGATAGCATTGGCGAACGGTGAGCTCTTCCCTGGTCGCACCATCGCCTCTGTTACTGAATCGGCCCCGGTGAAGCAAGACGAAGAAACCAAGAATGGCGACCGCAAGGAAGAGGAGCCAAGCGCGTTAGAACCAGCGGCGTCAGCATCGACGCAGGTTGCTGCTGTGTCCGCCTATCACAAGTATTATTTCTATGTCCAAGGGCCGCTGGTGTCGCCGTCCGTCAAGTTCTCCGAGAAAAAGAGTATTATTGGCGACGACGACGACGATTGAGGTGGATGGCTGTTTAGTTATGACCCAGAAGCGGTGGATAGACGCGGTTGCAAACGAAACCCTCGTGTTGAAGCCTCCCTTCTCAAGCAGTATGCACCCCCTCCAATCACAGCTCTTCCTACCCACTTGAAAGCAGCAGTCGCAGTCCATACGCGCCTAAACGACGACGAACACGGAGCGCATTTAGGTCAGGTCCTGCGCGACGTCCGTCTCGCCGACGATGCTCTCCTTGACGCGCAGCAGCACGGTGATCTTCCAGGGCTCAATCTTGGAGATCGTGTCGAACTGGTACACGGCGTCCGCAAACGCGTCCGCGTTGTAGCTCTCGAAGCTCTGGATCATGGCCTGCAGGAACTTGCCCTCGCGGCTCTCGGCGAACGTGTAGTCAATGTCCTGGAAGTCGTTCCACTTCATCTGCACGAGCACGAGGTCCTTGGTGGCGAGCGCGCAAATACCCGCGTTCAAGAGGTGGTTCTTGGCGTTGAACTTGAGCAGGTTCGACTCCATCGACGCCTTGGCGATGCTCTCGTAGATCTCCAGCGCCGCGTCATACCTGCAACACACCGTATCGCTCTCTACATTAGACCAGCCCAAGCGTGGGTGTTACTGCACAAGAGCGTACCGCTCCAGCTGCGCCGAGAACTGCGCGACCTTGAGCATCATGTTGTTCGCGGACGAGGTCTGGTTCTCGCCCGTGAAGTAGTCGGCCGCCTGACGGTAGGCCTCGAGCGCCTCCTCCTTACTCTCCTGGTGCTCGTAGATCTCGGCGATCTGCTTCTGCAGCTTGGCCGCGTTCGAGAAGCGCCCAGCGTCGCAGAGCATCGAGATCGCCGTGCGGTAATACTCGACCGCGTCTACAATAGCGGCCGAGCAGGCAAACCCTGCACGTTAGACAGACTCTCCAGCGTCATGTCGTCATCCCCCAGAGAGCGACTCACCGGTGGGGTTCACCTTCTGCAGCGCGTCGGCTGCCTGCTGGTAGAACTGCGCCGCGCGAGACGATTCCTTGATCTTCATCTGCGCTCGCATTATGCCCAATGCAGACGCGTCAGAGCAGTATAACCCAGACAACCTTACGTGCACGAACGCACCTGGCAGTCAGCGCACTTGACGTACGCGTCCGCCGCCTCTTGCCCTGCAGAGATCGCAACATCGTGAGTACGTCAGGAGACGCTCTTAATATCAGACGCCGCACCAGAATGAGACCAAGACACGCACACTTCTTGGCGATCTTGTACTGGTTGCCGGCCTTCTCGAAGAAGTCGCTGGCGTCGTCGTACTTTTGCGAGCCCGAGCCGAACGAAAAGAAAGACGTCTTCTTCAGCGTCTTGTTGCCTTGCGCCATGTACTCGGCGGCCTTGGCTTCCGTCGACATGCTTGCTGCTCCAGGCCCCGAATCGGCTTGTCCCTTGCTTCTTCGTGTAGCCTGCAAGCCCCGCTTTTCCCCCTTCTTCAGCGCGTTCGATGCCAAACCGACACGACGAAAATACGCAGCTCACCCTAAAACAATGTGCACCACACCATTTTCTTTCACATCAAAGGCTTTTAAGTGAGGTAGCCACACTAAACAATGTGATTGTGCCCAGATGAGTGTGTACCACCTCAATTATCGCAGGTTGAAGTGCGACATGCCACAAAAGGATCTCACTTCTTGCTGGAGTTCCACTCGGCGACCTTGGGGTGCGCGTGCACGAGCTTCCGGATACGCTCGAGATTCTTGAACGGCTCTGTGATCGTGGCAGGGATGCCCTTGACCCGCCCGCTGCTGAGATTGCTCACGAGCACGTAGATGGCCAGGTCGGCCACGTTGAGCGTCGCGCCGGTCACGTACGCGGCATTGTAGTCCGCGACGCGCTTGTCGAGGAAGCCGAGGGATTTGGGGATGTCTGAACTGGCGGCGATAGATCCGAGCTCCTCCTTCTTGACAGGGTCACTCGCATACATCGACGCTAAGTAGGTCGGCGCGTTGTACAGCTCGTCAATGAGCGCGAAGACCTCGTCCACGCGAATCGCTTCAACCGGATTTACGGTTGGGTACAGACCACTGAGCGACCCAACGTAGCGAAGAATCGCGAGGGACTGCGAGATGATCTCGCCGTCGACCTCCAGCACGGGCAGTCTTTGAAACGGCAGCGACGGCTTCAGCATCGGCCACTGATCGAGTGATACATGAACGTCTTCAAATGGGATACCCGCCATGAACAGCGCAAGGCGGATCGGCTCGGCCCGGCCTGGCAAGGCGAAGTACGTGAGCTTGAGTGACGGTGTACCGTGAGGGAGGCTGTACCACTCCGTGACCTTGGGATGCGTCGCGATCTTCTCATGCGCAGCATTGATCAGGGTAAACCCGTCGAGCACCGAGACGGGAATGTGGTCCATGTAGCCCGCGCGGAGCGACTTGACCCACGCGTACAGGGCGACGTGGTGGATGAACACTTGCTCCGACTGGAAGATCTGGTACTTGAGCAGCGCCTGCAGACGGGCCTCGATGAGCGCGGCGTAGAGCGGGATCGTGACGGCCGCCAGCTCCTCGCGTAACTTCTTCTTCTTGTCGGCGTCCTTCTCGTGGAACGACGGCCCCATGAGCTCCTCGAGCTCGCCCATGGCGTGCAGGATCTCGTCGATCTTCAACGCCGCGAACGGAGAGCTGACCGGGTAAAGTCCGCCCAGGCGTCCCGCGAACCGCAGCATGGCGTGCGACTGTGTTAAGATCTGCCCGTCGACCTCGAGCACGGGCAGCTGCCCCAGTGGCAGCGACGGCTTGAGCGCCGCGAACTGCTCGTGGCTCACGCGCTTGTCCACGAACGGCACACCGCCGATGTAGAACGCGAGCCGCACGGCCTCGGCGCGGCCCGCCGCCGCAAAGTACGTCAGCGTGACGGAGGGAAACGCGCTCATGCTTTTCCGATCTGCGGGTGGAGGGAGATCTGTCGCTCGGAAGGAGAAGTCAGGAATGAAGGAGGGAGGCGCTGCCGCGTATCTTACCGCCGTTGGAAGGCGCTAATCATCATGATTTATGGTAGAATTGAGCAATTTACTGCAAAACAGCGCTGTTTAATCGCTCGGCACCAGAACACCCTGAACTAAGTGGCCCACACTAATATTATGCACACAAATTGAAGTGGCCCACGTTAAGATCTTTTTGTTTTTCTGCGCTCACGGCGTAAGGCGCAAAGAACAACCCCAAGAGCCGAGACGATGACGACGCCGACGCCGATAGCGCCCGAATTCGACCTGGGGCTGCACGCCAAGTACCTCGTGGGTCTCCGGAACAAAAAGGAGGACTTTGAGTCGTGCATGGTGGAGCACATGCGCGTGAGCGGTATGTACTGGGGCGTGGGCGCCATGGCGCTTCTCGGCCGCGAGCAGGAGATGCAGCCGGCTGAGATCGTCGACTGGGTGATGCAGTGCGCGCACCCAGACGGCGGATTCGCGGGCAACGTGGGCCACGACCGCCACCTGCTGTACACACTGCACGCGCTGCTGGTGCTGGCGATGCTGGGCGCGCTCGACCGCGTCGACAAGAACAAGACGGCGCAGTACGTGGCTTCGCTGCAGCAGCCCGACGGGTCGTTCGGCGGCGACGAGTGGGCCGAGATCGACACCAAGTTCACCTACTGTGCGCTCTCGGCGCTCAAGATCCTCGGGCGGCTCGAGCTGGTCGACGTGCCCAAGGCCATGGAGT
Organism: Phytopythium ostracodes; assembly: GCA_023337975.1. NCBI lineage: Eukaryota > Oomycota > Peronosporomycetes > Pythiales > Pythiaceae > Phytopythium > Phytopythium ostracodes. Next base: position 23,861 of record JAADXW010000289.1, read on the forward strand.
ACATTGACTCGTGCCGCAACTTTGACGGCGGGTTCGGCAACATCCCAGGTGCGTGCGTTTGTATGCAATATGGCGTGGGTGTTGGGTGCAATAGTGTGCTGATTTGGTGGCGCTATACGCTCATTATTAAGGTTGCGAGTCGCATGGCGGGCACGTCTTCACGGCCGTCGGCGCGCTCTCGCTGGGCCACTCGCTGAAGCAGGTACCTTGCCGTAATCTTGAGTGATGCGACTCACCTTGCGGTGAGTAGTTACTGACAGAGTGTGCTGTTGTTGTTTTTGATAGTACGTGGACGAAGACCTGCTTGGCTGGTGGCTGTGCGAGCGCCAGTGCGACTCGGGTGGGCTCAACGGGCGCCCGGAGAAGCAGGCGGACGTGTGCTATAGCTGGTGGAACATCTCGTCGCTCATCATGATCGGCAAGCTCGACTGGATCAGCCGCGAGAAGCTCATCCAGTTCATCCTCGCGTGCCAGGACCGCGACGACGGCGGTATCGCGGACCGACCGGGCAACGTCGCTGACGTGTTTCACACGTTCTTCGGCATCGCCGGGCTGTGTATGCTCGGGTACTTTGACCGTGAGCGTGAGCAGCACCCCGACTTCGCGGTGGTGCGTCAGATCCACCCGGCGTTCGCGATTCCCGTCGACATTGTCGAGCGGCTCGAGCTGACCGCGGAGGTTCTAGAGCCCGAGGCCTCCGCTGCCTCGGACGATGCGTGACCGCCGACGATGCGCGTAGGCATCACGATTGTAGAAACGGCATGACGCAATATACTCGATGAGTATCAGCTAGTGAACCAAGTGCTTGTTCGAGCTGTGGGTGGATCGTCATTGACAGTACGTAGAAGGAATCAGATCATCGCGGATTCGGTCGTGTTCTTATTGCCCGAGCGAAAAGTTATCGGGGTTTAGTCGCGGTCGGAGAACGCATTCAGTCACTCAGTCCGTCATGCCTCTTTCCTTCGCGTGATAGACACAAAGGACTCCGTCTACAACTCCATGGGCGTCGCGTCTTCGACCGTGATGGCCGCCGGGAACGGCTCGAACTTGGACGAGAGCACGCCTGCATACACAATCACAGAGCCAATCAGCATCAAAATGCCAATCTCGCCCAACCCACGGCAATCAGCAGGACGTACGCGTGGCCCCGCGCGGGATGTGCGTGACAACGTCGCGGTTAATCTGGGAGCGCAGCTCCGACACCTCGTTGGGCTTGATGCAGTTAAACTCCTTGACAACCTCCACCTTGCCATTGACCGTCTTGATGGTCGTCAGGTCCACGTTGCTGCCCGAGCCCAGGTCGTTGAAGATACCCGCCAGGATCGCGTCCTGCACCAGCTTCTTCGCCTCGGCCTCCTGTGAATACACAACAACAAAGCTCTCATCAGATTTCGGCACTTAATGGTCGATAGACTATCGCCTGTGGCGACGCACCGTCATGCCGTCCTTGTATCCGTGCTCAAAGATCGACATGGCCGCAAGGCTGCCAGAGCCCATGGTCACGAACGGGAGCTTGTCCGTGCTGTGCGAATAGCACAATATCGATGTCAGAGGTGTTACCGCTAGTGCACATTGGCAGACGATCGGTAGATTGCATACCTGCCGTGCGGGTACACCGTGTAGAGATGCGGGCCCGTGATGTCGACGCCGCCGAGCACCAGCGCGGCCGAGATGTGGCCCTGGTACTGGAAGAGCATGCGCTTCAGCAGCGTCATCGCCGTCACCACGCGCGACTCCGTGTCCGTGTTCTGTATCAATAGGCGTGGGCAACGCAGAGTTGTCAGCAAGATACCGTTCGCCATGACGAACAAATCCGGCAGCATCGGAATTCAACGTACAAGGCGGTGGAGCTCGAGCTGCGACGAGATCAGAGCTGCATCATCCCGCGCACAGCACCGTTAGCTCACAGTGATATAGCACAGACAAGGAAGGTGCGCGCGCTCTCTGTTCGTACCCGTGGTGTTCTCCGTGTCGGCGGCCGTGCCGGCGCCGCAGCAGTAAATGTTGGGCGCGATGTAGTGGATCTTCTCGCAGTTCTTGTCCATGACGATGGACCCGCCCGTGGAGCGCGTGTCGGCACCCAGCACCACGCCGTCCTTGTAGACGACGCCGACGATGGTTGTGCCCGTCTTGGTGGCCTTGATCTTCTGCATGTTGCCCGGCTGGCCCAGCAGCAGCTCGTTGCGGCGACAGTTGTCAAAGTTGAAGCCGCCCACGAGCTGCTCCTCCGTCGGAAACGCGTCCCCGAACGTGTTCTGCGTGCGCCGAAAGTCCGTCATGTTGCTGGTAGTGCTGCTGCTTGCTGGGGATCGCGCCGCCGCCTTCGCTTCGCCTGAGCTTCCGCTTCCTCTTGTCGCTTGCTGCCGCTTTTTGGCTCGAAAGAAAGCTCTCGGGCCGAAATCTTCCGCCCGAGGGGGGATCCGGGTTCCCCGCTTAAGTCCGAATCCTATCGTGCATTATGTAGTGAGCGGTCGTCTAAACAGGTCATATGCGGTATAGCAGTAAACCTGTCATATCGGATTCCGCTGAGACTATTCGTTAGGAGAGGTAAAAAGGCCTACCCCTTCATCATCGATGATTGGATAAAAGAAGTGGCGCTTGCTTCTTCCGGATTGGTTGAAAACTTGCGGCGTTTTAACTGGCTGGGGGCCGGGCCTCGGGTCGCGACTGCCAGTCATTTGAGCCCGCATACTGAACCCAAGAGAGCGCGCCGGTGGCCGCGGGGTATCGCGACTCAGCCTTGCCACTTTGTTCCCACCGCCAGAAGCAAAAGCATCGTTCACCATGGTACGTTTCCGCCGAGGATCTTGGGCGCCTTCTTCCTCGCCCTGCGTTGCTGGCC